>LOJH01017021.1:0-25601 GCA_001685095.1 Ellobius talpinus
CACTCATCCATTGCTGGTGGGAATGCAAACTTGTGCAACCACTTTGGAAATTAGATTGCATTCTTAAGAGATACAACAGACATTTACTTGCAGAATGCAGTGTGCAGAATGTCAGGCACCAGTTCTCAGTTCTATTGACTAAACCCTAGTCAATAGATATGTCATTTTAATATACATTTGCCTTAGAATATTTTAATGATGTCATTTAAAGTTGATGGTTTCTTGTTTGTATTTACCTTCTCCAGAAATACCTTGCTAAAAACAGAAACATAGTGGGTTACTTTGAACTAAAGTCAAATGAAAACTAAATCCATGGTTTACAAAAAAGAAATTCACAGATAAATCACAAGAAAGAATATGTGAAACATGTCTGCTTACATCTTAGCCACTAAAACATGCATGAGTTACAAGTGACTTCTTGGGAAAAGTGACTCTAATTCAAACTGACACATAATTCACTATCAAAATAGACATGAAAAAGCTGTCAAATATGGCTGGAAGTCCCAAAGATCCTCTCATATGCATTAAAAATGAATGAAATGATAGAAAAGGAAAAACTCCCTGCAATTTAGATTTGGCATTCTTTTGTTATCCTCGTGAATTCTGGAATAAAGGAGCTGGCAACTTGCACAAAACTCTACAGGAAGAAGACTCATGGCTCCAACTTAATATTTTAGAATAATCCACATATTGTACTAGACAGCCTTAAAAATCCATTGTTCTCTAACAGCCATTTCTCTCCAAGTTAAAACTCATGTTTATTTAAGCCACAAAATAAAACATAATAAGGCACTTAGATTATATACTATGGATAAGAAAAGAAATAGAAAGAAAAACCTATGATCATAGTCACATATCCTTGATCATGCTCCTTCTGAGTTTCAATTTGGTTCCTTGAAATTTTGTTAAGACTAGCATCTTCTGAAGTAGCTAGAAGGGAACATTTGGTTTATCTTCAAGCAAAGCTCAACCAGACCCCCTGGGCTCAACACTCTTCAAATGTTTCCTAGAAAATTATTCTATTATAAAAAAATACCTTAGGTACTTTATAAGATTTGTGAAATAGTAATATAACCCTTAAAAGAAGAACTTTCCTATAGGCATGAGAGTATTTAATTGTATGTCTAATTGGAACATAAGAATCAAACCCATGATTCAACAAAGGGTATGAGTTAACTTAGTAAATAAAATTAATAACTCTTGAATCTAATTAGAGAGAGAGAAAGAGAGAGAGAGCACACCCTTGTACCAGCGTTTTCATGTTTTTTAACATGGTAGCTACTAAAACCTTGATTACATTCAGTTTTGATTCAGTGAATGTGTGTTTAACAATTGTCTTGGGTATAAGAAGTACAAGTAATCCTGGAAAGAGCTTTATTCATACCTGTGAACCATTGCAAACTCTGTTACCACCTACCCACAGATGACAATAACATAAAAGTATTCATTATATTAATCCAGGAAACAAACAATTGGATGAAATGTATGTGCACACATAGTTTAATGTCAGGTTAAATATAAAGTGATATTCCTGAGCCGTATGGTAGGTTTTGACAGATTATAAACATACCTATGACTATTCCTTATATATAATAATACCTATCTCTTTCCTATTGGAACTGGAAAGTTAAATACTTTCCAGTGATTATTCTTTCAAACATAAAAAGAAGATATTAATGGCTTCAGTGAAAACCAGAAATCTTTTGTTCAAAGAATTTATAGACCCAAGTTTATTTGCCTCTGATTAGACAAAATTTCTTCACCAAAAACTTTGACAGCTTGTAAAAGCTTTTAGCAAAGTAGCAGGGTGCAAAGTTAACATTCAAAAGTCAGTATTTCGTATATGCAAGCAGACTGAGAAAGAAATCTAAGAAATAGTACCCATTTCAGTACCCTCAAGACATATCTTTTGATAACTCCAACCAAAAGAGTGAAAAACTTGTATACTCAAAACTTTAAAACATTGAAGAAAAAATTTGAAGAAGCTGCAAGAAAGTGAAAAGATTTCCCATGTTCTTAAATCGCTAGGATTAATATTTTACAAATGACAAATCCACCAAAAGAAGTACATAGATTCAACACAATTCACATAAAAATCCTAACATAATTCTTTAAAGAAATAGAAAACAATTTTAAACTTCATACAGAAACAGAAAAATATCCAGGATATCTAAGTAAGCCTGAATAATAAAAGAACTATGGGAGATGTCATCATTGCAGCCGCCAGGTTGTGCAACAGGACTATAGCAATAAAAAGAGCATGGTATTACCATACGAATAGATACCTTGATTAAGTGAATCAAATTGATGTCCCATACATGATTCCATATACCTATGGAATCCAGACATTTTACCAAAAAATACACATTGGAGAAAAACAGCATCTCCATCAAATGGGACTGGACAAACTACATAGCTATAAGTAAAAGAATGCAAATAGAGCCATATTTATCACTCTAAACAAAACTCAACTTCAGATGAATCAAGGAGCTCACTATAATGCCAGATACTCTGAACATTGAAAAAAAAAGTGGGAAATGGTGTTGAACTCAAATAGGGCACTGATAAGTATAGACACTATGAACCAAAAAATGAATAAATGGGATCTCATGAAGCTGAAATATTTTGTATATCAAAGGATGTAAGTATTCAGCCTACATAATGGGAAATGATCTTTGCCAATTACACATCTGATAGAGGGTTAATATCTAAAATATATTAAGTACAAAGAAACCTGAACACCAAGAAAGCAAATAACCCATTTTGAGACACAAAGTTTAACAAATACAAATGAGATATGGAATTTAACAGAGAGATCTCAAAAGATGAAACACAAATGGATGAGAAACAGGAATAGAAATATCCAACATCCTTAGTCATCAGGAAAAATGTAAATTAAAGCTACTGTTGAGATTTCATCTTACACCTGCCATTCAGGGCAAGCTCAATAAAAGTATGGCAGCTCACTATGGGGAAGATTTGGAGTAAGGAGAACACTCATCCATTGCAGGTGGGGCTGCAAATTGATGCAGTCTCTAAGAAAATCAGTGTGGTTATTCCTATAGAAGCTGGTAAGAGATCTACCCCAAGATCCAGCCCCACCACTCTTGTGCATATACCAAAAGGACTTTATATTCTACTACAGAGACACTTGTTCATCCATGTCCACTGCTGCCCTATTATTAGAAGACAGAAATTGGAAACAGCCAAGATATCCATCAAATAATAAAAAGAAAATGAAAATGTGGTATATTTACCCAATGGAATATTATTCAACTGTTAAGAAAAGTAAAATTATAAATTTCACTGATACAAGGATAAATGAATGAGGGTAGAAAAATGATCTTGAGAGAGATGTGGTGGTTTGAATAGGTTATGGCCTCCATGGTCTCATGTGATTGAATGATTTTCCCATAAGGAATATCACTATTAGGAGTTGTGGCCTTGGAGTAGGTTTGACCTTGTTGGAGGAAGTGTGTTACACTGTAGAAATGGGCTTTAAAGTTTTATAAATGCTCAAACAACACCCTGAGTGACTCTCTCCTTGTTACTTGTGAATAAAGACGTAGAACTTTCAGTTCATTCTCCAGCACCTTGTCTGCCTGCACATTGTCGTGCTTTGCACTGTGATGATAATGGTCTAAATCTTTGAAACTATAAGCCATCCCAATTAAATGTTTTCCATATGAGAGTTGCTGTGGTTATGGTGTTTCTTCACAGCAATAGAAACCCCAACTAAAACAAGATGTAGTGCAGATCCAAAAGATGAATATCATACATTAGATTTTAAATATATTCAAATTATTCAAATTCAAAATCCTTGTATAATATGAATAATCGAAGAAGTTAGGTACCTAGTAACACACTGGGAAGGAGGTAAAACTTCCCCAGAAAGGGTAAATAGAATACAGTATTGTGGGGAGACACAGAGAAAACTAGAATAAGAAGTTTAAATGGAGTGTGTGGGAGAACAGGATAAAAGAAGAAGTGTGGGAGGGACCACTAACAAAACTGGCCAATTCAAAAATCAAATGGAAACCTACTAGTGTAGGAGCATCCTGAAATATATGTATATATAAGCAGAATATGAAAGGAGTCATTAAATCATGGGTGAGGCAATGCTTCAACCAATATCTCATGCCACCAAGTAAAGCCTCCAGTGACAAGAATGAGTTGCATCTTGTTGAGCTGTTGCTCTAAGGGGCCCATAGAAACGCTCAGACATCATGCACTGTTGCGAAGGCTACTGGTTACTCTCCAGCACCTGTTACTAAGGCCCTATTGCTGAAGACAGCACTTCCTAGCTTGTGGGAATTTTGTGCTTCTAGTTTTCATTTTCACTGTTGTTGTTTTGTCTGTTTTTATTTCTTGGGCATTTTTTGTTTGCTTTGAGTCTATTTGAAAGAGTGAGAAACAAAAAAAATAACCTTAGATGGGTAGAAAGGTGAGGAGGATTTGGAGAGGGCAAAAAACATGATCAAAATATATTATAAATATACTTTTTCCTATTTAAAACAGAAATTTCTCCCTCCCAGGGAAATTTACAATAACTCTACAATAAAACACCAAGACAGATCTGGACTCTTGATTATGAGAAACTGATGCCAATATGTTGCTCATCGATGAGATAATTTAAAGGCAATAAAAATGAATTCCAGAGTAGCAAAGAACAACAATTATGAACTTTAGAAGAATGAGTGTTTATATTACTCTTACACTTAGATGAAGCACCAAGAAATAGGTCTGCAGATAGATATTCACTTACTATGAAAGCTGTGGGATATTCAGTCAATGTACCAGACCATTTTATCCATGTTATTAGTCCATTGAAAAAAAATAAAGGATAATGAATCTTCAGCATCTTAGTAAATTAAACTGAAGTTATAGATCACATCCATAGAAAACAGATATTTTATCAGAAACATCTTACCTATTATTGTTGCTAGACAAGTATCTACTCACAGAAATGAGGTACTTTGTAACTATAAGGAAGCTGTGTTCATTTAGAAAAGAAGCACAGGAATTTGAGGTATGAGAAGGAAGTAGAGATTTGGGGTTGGGGCATAATGGGAATATATTTAAAAAGAGTCCCAGTGAGTACTCTCAGCCAAAAATTCTGAGATGACTTGTACCTCCTAGTGGACATATGAAAATATCTGAAAATTTTTGGTAATACAAAAATTAGAGACAGAGATATGGATTTGATTCAGAAAGGAAAGCCAGTGTCACTGATAGAAGATATCTTTCAATGTACAGGAAGTGAAGCAAAGCAAAACAAAGTAAAATAGCAATAACAAAGCAAATAAACAAACACAGTCTTACCTACAAAGCTAAGTAGAGAATCAACTTCATCTTTAACTGAAAGTTTGTTTTAAAATATAACCTGTAGTGTTCCATATCTAGAGACCTTACGAGGTATTTATTTTTCTATTTATTTTGTGTTGTGCTCTTCCATGGGTTCAATACAAAATTTTGACAGCAATGAACAATCCCTCACCCACAAAATTTACTTTCTCATGATTAAAACAAATGCAATTAGGACTAAGGACACCCAGAGCTCTGCTAGAGGTATAACTCAAAGAGAGTGTTAGTCACGAAAGAAGAATACCTTTTAGCAGTGCATGTGCCTACTTCTTCTGTCAGAATAAAAACTTCCTGTGGGTAGAGAATCCATATATGTAGTTAATTGTGTTTTGACTAGCATCTAGAAACACCCATGATACCTCATAGCCTCTCAATAAACACATGGCAAATTAATGAAAGAGGGAATCAGCAGGATGGTAGCAGGACTCTGAATGACTTTACTTGGAGGAGGAATAATAAATAATAAATAAGGAACAGGTTCAATGGAGGCCCAAATGCCAGTGTCTAAACATTCCAGAAATTAAGGTGTAAAGCCAATGCTTAAAATGTAGAACAAGATATAGATATTTTAGTATATGAGTTTAAAAGAAACTGCAATTTACTTACAGGGAAATTATTCTCATATTCAAACAAATTAATCTATCCATTATCTGTTACTATCATTTTAGTGTGATAAACAGCATATTAAATGTATTTTCTTAGCAATTTTCACTGCATCATATATTACTGCCTATACCATATATAACCGTAAAATGAGCTGCCTTTGTTGTTCCACATTTAGACTTTGATTTCTTTGCTTTCAATTCATCTAATTGACATGTAGAAATTAAGGAAAACCACCGAGGCAAGGTATGTGGAGGGGAGTCCCTGCATGATGACAAGGAATAGCCATTGTGTGAAGCTGTGAAGTCTGGATTGCATTGGAAAGCACAATACCGTAGTGATGTCACAGATATAGAATATCTGTCAAGGAGAGGTGAGGAGTGTGTTACAGTCAGCAAATATGGAAAATAAAAGCCATCTAATATACCCTTTACCATTAGATATGTAGTTGCAGAATTTAGAATTTGTCCTTCTGGGTTTCAACTTGCTTTGCTCCAGTATTTCCTCATTATTTCTCCTTTCCTCCCACTTAGAATGGTAATATATATTCTGTATCACTGTATGTTTTTATTATGTAATTTGTTTTGGGGGTTTATAGAGGGTTATATTTAAGAGAATTCCTGGTGTCTCAAAAGAGATTTTAAAATTTTAAAGAGGATTGAGACTGTAGAAGATAATACTTTTGATAAGAGAATAAAAGCATTTTCGATCATGATATGGCTACAAATCTACATGGGTCAGAGAGTGAAATGAGGTGGCCCCCAAAGGGTCATATATTTGAATGTTTGGTCTCAAGTTAATTGGAATGTTTAGGGAGGTTTAGAAGTTGTGACCTTGTTGAAGGAGGTGTATTACTGGGGGGTGGACTTGGAGATTTTAAATGCTCATGTCAGTCCCAGCTTCCAACTATAATGAGAGTAGACTAATGGACCAATCCTCTAAAACTGTAAGCTTTATGCCAATTAATTAATTTCTTTGATAAGAGTTGTCTTGGTGTCTTTTCACAACAAGAGATCAGTAACTAATATATTAGGAATATTGGTCTTATTTAAAAAAAAACAGCAAACAAAAACAACAAAAACCAGAGTCTTCCCACCTATCCACCTATCCATTCCCATGCCTGGTGCCTGAATGCTGGCTGATCAATTATCATGTAAAATGTTGGATCACTTAAGTCAATCAACCTACAAGTTAACACTAAATGTCTCCGTGATTGACTTGATGCAGCCCTACTCAAGCCAAGAAAAAACCAAGGACAGATCCAAATGAACTCAATTCAAGTGTGCCAGAAACTCTTTCAAAAAAATTTCTAGAGAGACTTTTAAGTAACAAGTCACAGGTGGAGCTAGAGCCATAGCCTGATGGAGAACTCAAATTAGAACCAAAGCCAAATACCAGATAGAAGCAAGAGTCAGAACACTATCTAGATCCATCACTGAAACCACATCAGAGCAAGTGCTTCATCTAGTCTACAGACATAGACTTAGGGAAAATAGAAGGTAAGAAAGCTAGAATGTGCTGCCGAGGAACTCATAGTGATGATGCAGAGTCATGGGAACACATACATGATTGTTCAAGCCTAGGTTTTAGAACATTTGTATTTGTCACACCCACAAATCAGTTGTGGTAGTGTGCTTAATATATTTATTTTGCCCCCATCAGAACCATTTCCTCTGCTTGTACTTACAACATTTAAGCATTTCAGTTTAGTTTTCTTCTCCAGATGCTTCTTGTTATCAAACTTCCCATTTGCACTGGATGATTTAACATTGGGTACCATCATAACTTTTCTACTTATGAGGCTTTAGCTAAGACAAACAATTTATCAGAAAAAAATCAGCTGAGAATAAGGCAAAATAAATTGACATGATTTTAATTATATGCTTAGGTAAGAGCTGCAATTTTTAAGAGAATCCATAAATGGGCCTTCCATATAGACACACTGACCAGTGCAATTTGCAAGTTTACAGTCAACATAGAATTTTGTTACAGATAATTTTCTTCTCATAAGACCCACCTATCCTTTTTCATTTCTGATCTTACTGTACTTTCTTCTATGAAGCTCCTTTCTCCATCCTGGCTTCTAAGGTGTTGCTTGTCAAATACTAATTAACAGTTTAATTTACCACTAATGAATATGTTATATTTTATTCTAATTGTCTCAGAGTTATGGTATACATCTCCGCCAACTCAATGAGGAAAATTTTCATGAGTGATTTTCACTACAGTTAAAAACTTTATTCATTTGGTGCCTTAGAAATGTTTCCTTCCTGTAAAGTAAATTGGTTTTCAATTTTACTTATGTGTCTGATTTAATCAAAGCAGGCAGTTCAAGAAATAAAGTCCCTCAAGTTAAGCTCTGGTTCATATCTGACCTCTGTTGTCTGTAATAGCTGGTAGGTTTGTCTTAGTCCTTCTCCTTTGTAACAGTCTGAACTCTGATGCATAAAATAAATCACATTTTTCAAAAATTCTTAAACTAGTACATTAATGGTCTGTCACAAGAACTTCAGAGAGCTTAGAAATTTGATTTTTTCCTTACACTTTAATAATAATACAAAAAACCTATATCACCTGTGATATTGAATTTTTTCAATAGGATGTAAATGAAAAATTGCAGGCAAAAATGCTTACTTTTTGACAAGATTTGTTTGCAATTTAGTTCTTTACAGAATAAGAATATAATTTATAACTTAAAGACTGGCCACGAAGAAACTCAGTAAATTGTTATGGTATAAAACTGTTGTCATGGTTTAGCTATTAAATGTCATTCATAAGCTCACATGTTAGCATATAGTCTCTAGCTGGTGGCACTCTTTTGAATATAATATGAGGGAAACTTTAGGAGATTGCCTCCAGTTGAAGGACGTCATCAGGAGCATGCCTTTGATCTCCAGTCTCACACATTCCTATCTATCTATCTATCTATCTATCTATCTATCTATCTATCTATCTCTACGCACACACACACATACACACATATGTATATATCATTCTGTCTCTCTGTATGTTTTTGTCTGTCTGTCTTTCTCCCCATCCCTCTGTCTACATCTATCCTTCTTGTTTTTTTCATGAGTCCCCAATGTCATAGCATTTTGCTTACATGATGAACTATTTTATTATTACTTTAGAAATAGTTAACCAAAGACTAAAACTCTTGACACTGTGAACCAAAATCAATACCCCTTCATTTTAACCTACCTTTATTTTCTGATTGGTTGAGCCCTTCATTATGATCTAATCATTATAGTATATTACTGTGATTAAAAAAATTAGGGTTACATAATTGCCTTCTGTATCTAATAGGAAATGTTTTGCCATACCAACTCACTAATAAAAGTTGAGGAGAACAGGAATTTAGTAGTTAGCAATGTATTTGACATTAGTAATATCTCATCTGCCATAGAGAAAGTCTCTAGAGCAGTGGTTTCAACCTTCCTAATGCTGGGATCTTATAACACAGTTCCTCATGTGGTGATCCCAACCACAAAATTATTTTATTGCCACTTCATAACTGTAATTTTGCTACTGTTTTGAATCATAATGTTAATATCTGATATGTGATCTCCAAAGGGGTCACAGCTCATAAGTTGAGAACCAGTGCAATAAACTGTGTTCTTCCAGTAATGTGGGATTTCCCTCTGTATGCTGTGATTACCATTAATGAATAAAGAAACNAACTTTGCTGGTAGGCCACAACCTCATGGTGATGCATAGATTAATGGAGATGGGGTAAATTAAGATGTAAGTGTTAGACAATAAGAAACTACAGCTAAAGGGAAAAGCAGTGATTTAATTAATACAGTTTCTGCATGATTATTTCAGTTCTGGGCAGCCGGGATGAACAAGCAGCTCCTTTTAAGAAATTGGCACCCAACGTGGGGCAACTAAAATTATTTCAGGTCTAGGAAGCTTGGACAAACAAACGGCCTTCCTCCAACACTTCCAGAGTTATGTGCAATTGAACTTTATAAAAAGCATTGTCTAAGGAAATACTTAAGAATGTAATTTCTCAGTATATTAAGTAAAAAGAACATTTGAAAGAAAGAATATTTTGTATATGCAAATATTAAATAAAAATGATAAAATTGTACTTTATTGACACCCATTTAGGAAGCAAGGTGTTTCCAATTTAAAAGTTATTTGGTGTATTGTGTATATGTACTATGTATACATATATACATGTATATATATGTATATATATATACACAGTAAATGGGAAACCTCATTAAATTCCCTACTCCTATAATTTAGATTCAGTTTTGTGTATTTCCCCAGAAAAAAGCCAAAGCTGTAAGGAAAAATATTTGAAAGAAAGATCACAGGTGCTTAGCATGGAAGAGTGCAGGAAAGTGTGTTACCTATCTTAAAGTCCATAAGAGGTGACAATGTGTCCCAGAAAGTAAGCTCTAGCAGCCATGAATTAAATCCATCACTAAGGAAACTTTAGTTGATTAAAATTGACCAGTTTTCCTTTAAGGTTGTAATTTACATCTTCTAATTTGATAACAAAAAGATAAAATGTGAATCAGTCCAGGCATACCTCATGCCATACACTCTGTACTGCTCAGCGTCTCAGAGTCTCCTGTGTGCCTAGGAACCTACCTTCAAGGCAGATTGAAAGCTGAAGTCAATCTCTCCAGATCAGGCTGAAAAGCAGTGTTTTATCCGCTATTTACTAACTGTGTGGAACAAGTCATTAAATCTAGTTTTGCCTCGATATCTTCACTAATATAATAAAAGGCATAATACCCACCTTCTGAGGTTGATCATTTACTAACATGCTTAGAACTGCATAGATACAAGTAGTAAATATTAATTACTACTGCTACATATTAAGTTGCATGTAATAATGTTTTATTTTTAACTATCATAATAATGAAAATTGGTTAATTTTCCCTACAATAAAATTGCTACTTTCTTCCACAAAAATGTATTCAGACTTCTCTGATGCAAAATTTTCCTTATGAACATTACATAGCATTTATAGACTGTAACAAAGAATATATTCTATGATACTTCGTTTTTAAGGTCTGTGATCATAGACCAGATCTAGAATTATCTAAGGGGCAAACCATTTTTGTATGTCTATAATAGAGATTCTAGACTGAATACTATTGGATGTTTAAGTACTAAGTATTTTCATTAGAAAATTGTGCACAGTCATTTACAAAACTGTTTTTCTAACTCTGGATATAATATATTTTCATTACAAACAATACTAGAAACTAATAAAATAATGGTATTTGTTAGATACAATATAGCTTATCATGTTTATATATTTCTAATTGAAATTTTGCACCCAAACTTTTGATTACGTGTCTTCCTTTTCTTCTGAACAAGTTGTTGGCCAAACTTTATTCCTATTATCAAATCTAATCTATAATTTCTTCAGTTTTGAAATTCCAACTAGCTAATCAATTATTCTATTTTTGACTTTTCTCCCTTTTCTTTTTTCTCATTTTTTAAAAAATAAGCATTTTTCAGGCATATGAGAAATTTTACACGATGTATTAGTAAGAGTTAAAATCTCTTTTTTTGAGGCACTCTTTACAATGACCCTCCTCAAGAATTAGTGTAAAATATTTAGTGTAAAATAGAATATTAAGTCAGCAAAATCCTAGCATGGATGGGAAAGGGACTCATGAAGTCCTATCCACAGTTAAGGAGCTATTGACAACTGATGGTTGCCAGAGTAGTAAGAGTCAATTTATTTCAGGAATGTAGTATTGATGGGTTGGCTACCCATGGTTCAGTAGCCTGTCCTCCAGCCAAGTGCATACCGGTAACACTGGGAATACTTGGAGGGTTTAGCAAAGTGCGCATGAAATTGGGAGAGAAAAGTGGAGAGGAGTACCAGACAAGAATTGGAAAGGAAGGAACAGGGTAGTAGATTCGCTCAAAACACATTGTATGCATGCATGAAATTCTCAAACAATAAAAATTAGTACAAAAAGTGAAGAGCAAATAAAGTTATAATTGGCAAACATTAGAATAATTCCTTTGAGTTCCAGAGAAGAAAGGAAAAGCAATTCTAACTGTGGCACACTTAGCATAGTGTCTACGGGGAGATTCCTGTGCAATTTGTAAAATATTGTAAAAATGAATAAAATCCAGGCACATTACAGAAAGCACTAGGAAACTACTAAGAGTATAAAATGTAAAACAGCTTATTCATGTTCCATATCTACAAAGATATATACATTTACATCTGTGTAAAGATAAATACATTTATTAACCCATAGAAATGATTCTCATTCTGAAGTTATGCAATAGATCAAAACTTTGGATTTTCACTGTAACTGAGGCTTGTAATCATGTTTCTTCCTGTTGATAATTTTTTCTAACTCATGATCTTGGATATTTAAGTATAATTTGGAGTATAAGGGTATGACCATTAGTAATTTACTTTTTTAATGTCCTGTATACCTTCAATGATGGACTACAATGTAAAAGCGTAAGCGAAATAAACCTCCCCAAGTTGTTTTTGGTCATGGTGTTTCATCACAGCAGTGGAAATCCTAACTAAGACTGAAGTTGATACAAGAATGGTGGATTATTGTTGTGAGATATCTGATATGGGTTTTAGGAAGGACAGTGGAATCACTTTGGAATTTTGGTCTAGAAAAGAAATTGAGTGTTGAGATGTCAGTGGGATGTTGAGTAACAGCTTGGAACATAAGAATGTTGAGAACAATGAAGAAATGGAGGCCTGGCTTGTGAAGTTTCAGCAGGAAGTTTTAAGCCTCTGTTAAATTTGTTATTTTGAATTTATATTTTATTGTTCTGGGTAGCTGGACCTTTGTTCTGAATGGGCACTGATGTTGGTCACCTGGAGCTGAGAAATTACTGGTGATTAAGAAGAGACCAGCATCATTGAGGCAAAATCTTCTGTGATGTTTCCTGAGTCATCACACAGAAGCTGTGTTCCACACATGGCCAAGGTTGTATTTTGTACTGACAGCTAAACTTGTAATATAGGAGTCCTCCAGATTATTCTGGTTTTAAAGGTGTGAAGAAGAGTGAGTGGCTAAGGCTTGACACTGCTTGGCAGGGCTGGAATTTCTGAAGAGAAGCTATTGATGAAAGTGCAGCCCAATAGCATCAAGGGACCCGGCAGTTTGAGAGCTGCCAATGTTATGGGATAACCACCAAGAATAGCAGCAGCAGTAGAGTGGAGTCAGCAGGAGCCTATAGCCAAGCTGTGTGTGCTGTAGACCTCAGAGCTCAAAAAGTGAACAAGCCCAAAAGACCGTGAATGAATCTTAGATAATTGGACACTGAGTTATTTATACTTTTAGAATTTGGTTTTGCTTTGGTTTAGTTATGGCTAGGCCCTGGTTCCTCCCTCTTGGAGTAAGAAAGTAATTTTTTTTTTATTTTACAGGAGCCTACAGTTGAAAGACTTTGGATTTTAAAGAAGACTGTTTCACAAAGACTGAATTTTTAAGTGTTTGAATTTCTAAAGACTGGAAATTTTAAAATTTGGAACTTTAAAAATTTTTAATGTTATTTTTGTAATGTTGATATTTATGATGTTGGGGAAGAACAGGAAAGGAAAGGAAATGCTAGGGCTTAACAGTGATGTGTTTGTGTGTCAAACTGACAAAGCATGAATTGTTCTGGCTAGTTTTATGTCAAGTTGACACACAAGATTTGGCTGCATAGCATATTTTTAAGTCATAGTTAATGAGAAAAATATCAGTTCAGTCCACTGTGGGTGATGCTATCCTTGGATTGGTTATCCTAGATTCCATTAAAAAAAAAGCCTGATGAGAAAGCCATGATGAGGAAACTGGTAAGTAGCACCCTTGTGGCTTCTGCATTACATACTGTCTCCAGGTTCCCACCATTTCAAGTTCTTACCCCACCTTCCTTCAACAATGCACCACAATGTGGAAGTATAAACCAAATAATCCCTTACATCCTTGTGTTGCTTTGGGTCATGGTGTTTCTTAATGGCAATAGAACAGAGACTAAGACTCTATTGTTTTCAACTACCACAACTTGACAGTAAGGCCATATTGCTGAAGACACCATGTTTAAGTCATAGAACATGATTAAATAAAGCTTGAACTCACCTGGAAACTTCACACGTACTGGTTAGCTTTCACTGTGCTGGAAGGTTCTATGCAAGCTACAAGAGAAGTAATCATTAGTCATGCCAAGCTATGAGCCTGTTAGCTCCATTAATGAATGAACTGGAAAGATATGACCACTGATAAATTTTGGCACGGATATCATATAAGTAACCAAGAGTTTTTAAATCATGTTTAAGTCCCACTCCACAAAATGAAATATGTAGCTGAAATGGTTATTAGACTAAGATCATGTAGCTAGATATGTCATAAAGAATTTACTATTGTTTATAAATTGACATTGTATTATATAAACTAATAACTTATTGCTACACCCCTAAATCAATGCATCTTAAATCCTTATTGGTATTTTGAATTTAATTGGCCTCAATTAGCTCAAAAGAAAGTGGCACTATTAGGAGGCATGGCTTTACTGGGCCTTTTTGAAGGAAGTATGACACTGTGGGGGCAAATTTTGAGGATTCCTATCCTCAAGATACTGCCCAGGGTCACATTCTATTTCCTTTTGTCTTCTGATCAAGATATAGTCAATACCATATCTACCAGCATGCTGTCATGCTTCCCATCATGATGATAATGGACTCAACCTCTGAAACTGTAAGGGAGCCACCCCAATTAAATGTTTCCTTTATAAGAGTTGCCATGGTCATGGTGTCTCTTCAATGCAATAGAAACTGTAGCATATCCCTTATCTGAGAATCTTCTGTTTGTATTAGATTATGATTTACAAATAACCCACTAACAGCCGAGTTACAGAGAATAAGAGACAAAGAATAATAAGCCCTAAGGGGAGCCTATATAACATTCACATTTCTTCCATGCTCAGGGATTATTGCAGAACAGAGATGGAAAGACTATGAGAAGCAGTAAATAACAAAACCTCTTCAGGACAAAGTGGGACACCTGCACATGTGAACTCACAGAAACTGGAAGAAGATGGATATAATCAAATCACATTCACTGGGTGGTGATGGCGCATACCATTCATTTCAGCACTGGGAAGGCAGAGGCAGGGAGATCTCTGTGAATTCAATGCCAGCCTGGTCTGCAGAGTGAGTTCCAGGATAGGCGCCAAAGCTACAGAGAAACCCTGTCTCAAAAAAACAAAACAAAAAAAATATTATATGGAAATCTCAGGGAAATAATTTAAGAATATGGGAAAGATTCATGAAAAATATCTCTTAAATAAAAGGTAGAGCTTAGGAAATAGACTTCATAATTATAAAAGCACAAGATATATATTAATAGCCCTAAAATTATATCTTAAAACAAATAGCATCCCATCTAAATTATACTATTTATGTCCTGAAAACTTATCTTTAAAGGATTGCTCTTTATTAAACAATATTTAATTCTACCTGTAGAACAACAAAGACATCATGGATTTAATACAGCACAAAAAGTACAGAGACATAATGAAAATCAGCATTTAAATGATGAAGATAATTTAGAATTTAGAACTTGGTGTAATATGCATTTCATGGTAATCATCAAAGTATTTTAAAAGTACTTGGGATGAATTTTACTACCTTGCTAGGAAGACAATATTTATAAAATTCATTAACTGTAAGTGCCTGGGAATCCAATTTTGGGTGTGCAAACACATAAAATGTTTTCTCACATATTGTATAGTTAGAGACATTGATTTTCTTATTATTTGAGCAGTTCCTCATGTACATTGACAAAATCAGTAAGGAAAAAATCCTGAAGAGTTGACTACAATGCTGACCTTATTCTTCTGATGTTTCTCTATGCATGTGTTCTTGAAAAGCATGAAAACCTCAAAATGTATTGTAAAGCATCAAGTTTTGCAATTCTTTTGTGGGCCTTAAAGAAAAATACATATATTTCCATTATTGCATCCAGACAGGAAAACCAAGCATGAAAGGAAAAGTAAGATCAAAATTTATCGGCCTCCTCTGTTTCACAAAGATCTGTAGGTATCCATCACTGACCCTGTAGATTCTGGAGATACCTAAAGTGCAATAAGAAATAAAACATTCAGATTAAATTTTTCTTAACTTTCATGTATTTAACAAAATTCATAAAGTCACCCATATTAGTCACAAGCAACAGGAAGTCTGATTTATCCCAAAAATACAGAATAATTAAGCTAACTAACTAACTAATTAACTAACACACAGAAATCTCTGATTATAAATACTCAAATGCTGTCATTTGGGGCATTACAATGTTCAGCCTTCTAAACAAAATTGTGTATCATATTTAATTTTGTCACTTGGCCAAACTTCTTTTGACCACTTCTTTGGCCAATATAAAGATGTCAAAGTTTATTTTCTAGCCTTCCATATCAATGACAACTTAGATGCATCAAAAGGAGAGGATGCTGGGAGCTTTATTCTTCATCTGTTCTTTTCAGCAGAAGTTCGAATCGCACTGCTTAGAGCATCAGAAGAATGGTTTCTAGCTGTCTTCACATCTCTAGGTAGTATCAGCTAAGTGGTAAAAGACAGACCTAAACAAGTAAACCACTTCTATTGGTTGAGAATGCTCCCATGTTAAAGAAGAAAACTCCTAACCCTAGCTGAGCTTCCAGGGTGCAAATTAAAACACACAATGTATGTGGAACATATGAATTAGTAATTGGGATTTGGAAACCTGTGCAAAAATGTAAAAGTTCTTTGTGGGATACCATCTCAACTGGGACAATATCAAGTATCAAAATAAAATAATAAAATATAATGTTAAATTAAGCAACTAAAGAAATGGTACATAAATGAAGAGCACATATTGCTCTTGTTGAGGATTCAGGTTTGGTCCACAACAACCATGTAAGACAGTTCACAACTACTTATAACTTCAGTTCCTGCAAGACATACCTCTGGCCTTCAGAAGTACTTGTACTAAAGTGGGCATACCCTCCCCATGCAAACATATAATTAAACAATTAAATTCTTTATTTTTTCAATAATTCTTTACCCTTGAAAATTTTCATACATGTAACTATGTAGGCAAGTAAAATATCACATACTTTCAATTTCCTCTACAAATCTCCCCCCCTCATATCCCCTCCAACATGTGCCCCTTCCAACTTTATCTTGCTTTGTTCAGATAGTGGGGTCCATATGTGCTCAAATGTGGGTCCATCCACTGGAGCATGAGGATCCTCCTAGTGGCCACGTGCTGAGAAAAGAATGATTCTTCCCTGCTACCTCAGCAACTATTCACTGCCCATAGCTTTTGCCCTCCTCCTGGAGATTCTCTCCCCCCATCATACTAAATACATACATAGACAAACACAGCATCCTTCTGCAGTCCTGGAAGTTTTCACCATCCTTCTGAAGACCAAGCAAGCATGCACTGGGGAACCTGGGAAGAAAAACGAGAAAAAAAATGAAACTGGAAAAAAGAATCATATGATGAATTCAGTGGGTGGAAGCAGCTGAGTATCTCAGGGCCTATATGCTCCATTACAACTTTGCAGGAAGGACATAACAGAACTTTTTTCCAGTCAAGAATGCTTTTGCTTTTACAACATCCCTTCACTTTTACTATCATGTAGTTCAGAATACTTTTTTTTAACTCTTTTTATGCTACCATCATCATACATTGTTACCATGCAAATGGGGAAAAGGGTGACTAGTATGAAAAGGCTATGCATGTGCCCCTTAAAATATTGTCATAATGCAGTAAGAAAAATGTTTCCGGTAAATGCACTGACAGATGAAAATTTTATTGTAGACATCCCTCAGAACTGATCTCCTTTTTCAGTTTAACATATGGGGAAAATATACCATGTACTGCCTGAGAAAAAGATTGTGGTGAAAAAAGGGAATAAAGTAGCAAAAGCATAGCTCTTACCCTTAACTTAGAACGCAGGTCAATGCATTAGAATATTTTGGGGGATCTTCATTTCCCATCTGCATAAGGAAAAAATAGCCTAGAATGCTCTGGCAAAGAATGCTTCAGTATTGGATCCAGTCACACTCCTTGATTATGAAGGATTAGTTTGCAACCATGTCTGAATGATACTTATGGCTTTGTAGAATAAGGATGCAAGTAAATGTCAAACCCAGTTTGCAGAGGAGATTTGATGATTCTGTACCATTTTAAAGTATGAATTGTCTCTGAAATCTTTCTGTCTATTTGAGTTCATGGAGTTTCTATTTGTTTTAACCAAACTCCAATAACTTTTGATTGTCATGAAGTAATCATTCTTCAATCTAATGTATTTTTCTCTCAGATTACTGATACTAAAACACAGACTTAGCTAGCACTCTTAACAATTAATAATTGTTACAGGAAAGTGGAATTGAAGTATAATTGAGTATGTCCATCATTATCTGGAAGGAATTTGTATATAATACTTCTTCACATCAGCATATTCACGAATCTTTGTGCTTATTATCTGTATCATCAAACTCACAGCATGAGATGGGGGAGAGAATGTTTTTTGAGGTTCTTCCACTCTCTGATCTCACACAGAGCAATGAGAAGGTGTCACCCTCAGCTTGCTCTTATCACATCTAGAACACAATAATTTTATCAACCAAGTAAATTTAGTGACACTTGGTAGACATATTATTATGTAATGCATTAAACCAGGCCACTTTATTACAGTGAGCAATCAAAACAAAGAAATTATAGAACTTAAAGATAAATATAAAGGTACAGATATACAAATAAAGAAATTTTGTCTTCAACTGGTTACTCACAAGCCACAACTTCTCATATATCTTTTTTCACATAATTCTATATGATGGATTGTCAGGCCTTCTGGGCAAGCTTTCTGTACCCAGATAAGTTTACAGTGTCATTTTCTGGCTTATTATTCCTCACTATACAAAATACCTGGGGTTATCTCTACCTCTGATATCCAAACCACTGCTTCCTTGGAGTTTTAGGTTCTTTCTTCTTCAAAAAACACTATATCATCTAGTCATAAGTATCCAAATGATATTTTTAATCAGTGACATTCATGGCAACCTGTACTAGTTTTAAATTTTCTTTGGACTTCAAGAATAATTTATTTATAATTTGTATTCTTAACATTATTGTGTTGGTGGATTTTGTTCCATTAGCTATATAATTCCCAGGTAATTTTGTGCAGATCTGTTAGAAATCATGATTGATCAAATGTACAAATGAAATAAATGTGTTCCTTTAGGTTCTTATTTTTCTGGCCATGTATTTTAAAATAAATGTCAGATGGAAGCAGTCTTCTAATGTAATTCTGTGTCTTTGCCTCCTCTTTTGAGTTTGGTTGTCTACTGGGGTAGTTTGGATTATTGACACATTTTTTACTTTAGTCACCTAGCAAAGGACATTGAGAGGAATGCTTACTCATAGTGAACCCCCAGTGTGGGTGGTTAGCAAAGTCAAAAGCATCAACCTAATTTAACCATCCTGGCTCCAGGCTACAAATTTAATATTCTCATATTTGTTGTGATATAATTAGGAGACAGCAAAACCTAAATATAATTAAAATTGTTATGGATTCATTTTTCAGGTGTGTGTGTGTTTGTGTGTGTGTGTGAATGTGTACATATTATAGTCTACTTAAGGTATCCTTCTTTGCTTTGTCTGAGTAAAGTTAATTAAAAAATGAGTGTGATTTCTGCTCATTTTTAAATGAATACTTTTGACTGTAAAAGCATTGCAGGACAAAAATAGCTTTACTACTTTCTTTCAAACCCTACCAGTTCTCTTATGCCCGTCAAGGTGATGTCAGTCACCACATTTCTATTCCAGTTGTTTGCATTTGCTTTTTAATGACAACACATATTTTAATATTTCGTGCTTTTGAATTCATTGAAAAGACAAAGAAGTTCTGATAAATCTAGTTTCTCCAGCTAAGAGCCACATTGCTAACAGACAGATCCCCCAAGCGTATATAGCCTCTAATAAATCCACTCCTTCTAATTTAATTTCCCTCAAGAATTCATTTGCCTTCTATGTTATTTTAGAATGGATCCCTCAATCACCTGCCAGCGTGTGTTCCGGCATGGCATTTCTCAAGTAAGAAAAGTGGAATTTTAAACGAGAAAATAAATCTTAATGACTGCATTTAGCCTAAAAATCTGTCTGGTACATTTCTGAATATGTAGATGTGATGAGGTTAGTACCAGAAGATGTAAAAAGACATACTTCAGGGAATCTTGGCATCATACTAGATAGAGCATCAATCAGAATATATTTAGATTTTAACAAGGAAAATGTTTTCAATATCTTTTACATTGTATTTTGTACTTAAAAGTACATGTTTTCATGGATAGTTCTCATATAATCTCTGAGCTAATCATTATGCCCACTTTATAGATGATAACACTAAAATTCAAGGTGTGTTTACCAAATTTACACAGGTTTACACATTATCAGCAGGTCTGAAAGCCAACTAGAGATGTTTTGGGGAGTGTTTTGGGGGATGAAATAAACCTGCCATTAAAACATTCTTCAGTGCTGAGAAGCCCTAGGCCAAAGACAACGTGAAACCACTCAATGATGGTTGATTCTCCCTACAATTTTTAGGTGGTAATTTTTTCATGTCTGTGTGTACATGCATATATATATATATATCAGTATTCATATTGCATTGACATCCTACTCACAAGCTTTACATGGGTCATAGAAAATTAAAATAATTTTCAACTTGAATACAGATTCATTAGAATATGCCAAAGAACAATGAGTCTACATTTACAAATTAACTTACCAGCCCAGTAGAAATTAGTCAAAACATTCAGACCATGGCTCTCTGACTCTCATTCAGTTCTGTAATATGCAGAAGACTTAGGAAATCACAACAACTGTTTGTTTCTAATGAGTTAAAGGAATTCAAATGACCTATAAAGTAAAATGCGAACACATTTGAGAAATTTGCAACATTTTCAATTGTGCATGATTAATAATGGCTTCAATTAGTTTCTTTATTAGAATGAATCTAAACATAGATGCTATTGCTGCCAATGATAAATATTTCATTTTAAAATAATTGAGGTTTTTTTTAGTTTCCCAGATTCATTAATACTACATCAGAAGTCGTTAAAAAATATTCTATACCTTCTCTATAAGTGATACTTTCTCAAGCAGAGGATATTCCAGAAATAGCAACAATCTAACTAAGTTCTCAAAAGGTATAATATTTCTAAACAGAAGTTAAACATAAAGGGAGAATAGGAGTATAGAATGATTTGTCAGTGCTATTTCAAATATGCTCAAGGTCACACCTGCCAGAAAACAAGGTAGGCTGCCTATAGATCATCTCTACTCTCTCTGTTCTTCCAGACCCATGCTCCCAGTTTTGTCAATAGATCTGCAACAGAATACCAGTCGCAACATTCCCTCCCCCTGTCCATACCTCCTGAGGATCCTACAAACCTATCCCTTCCTAAACTCCCTCTCTGAGCATTTCCTCCAGTGTCAACAAATAAGCTGAAGGCAGAGACACACATTTCCCACTGTTCCTGATATCCAATCCCCCAGTCTTATCATCAGCTCTGTAGCAGAAAACCTGCTATGGTCTCCATTTCCTCCCTGGCCCCACACCCAATAGATCACAGATACTCCAATGTTTCTTCCCCCAACTCATCCCAGTATCACAGCCTCAAACACCAGCAGGCATTCCCCATGAAAACAACTGATCAGGTCATGAAAACAGGCAACACACATCATCACACTCTCCAAAAATCCAGAGGAATCAGAAACCAAGGAACTAAATACCCACCCATCAAAGATAAGTCCATAAATCAGCACCTAGACTTAGAGTCATCCCAAAGCCAGATGCTGATATGCCAGTGTAATAACACAGGCAACAATGGTCAGGGCAACATGTCACACTAAAGCCAGCAAACCTATCACAGCATGCCCTGAATATTCCAACATAGCTGAAGTATAAAAATATCCTAAAATATCCCCTATGAATCTGATAGGAGTCATTCCTAAGTCATTCATTCCTTAAAGAGGAAATGAATAAAACCCTTAAAGTAATCCATTTTTCTACTTAAAATCTGAAATTGGAAATAGAAGCAATAAAGAAAGCCAAAACTGAAGGAATTCTGAAAATAAAAAGTAATTAAGAATTTCAACAGAACCTACAGACACAAGCTTCACCAACAGAATATAAGAGATGGAAGAGACAATTGTGGGCATTGAAGATATTTTAGGAAAAAGAATACTTCAGTCAAAGAAAATGTTCATTCTAAAATCCCCTAACACAAAACATCTAGGAAATCTGATAAAATATTAAAAGGCCAAACCTAAGAAGAATAAGAATAATAGGTATAGAAGAAAGGAGATAAAGACTAAGAAAGAAAATACTGGAGTTAACAGACATTATAAACCAAATGCACCTAATGCGTATTTACAGAATGCTTCACCACAAACACAAAACAGTGTATCTTTTACTCTACATGTTATGGAAGTTTTCCAAAACTGACCACAAGTTTGGATGCAAAGTCTCAAAAGACAAAAGAAAATGGAAAGAAACTCTTGTATCCTATCAGACCACCTCAGATTAAAGCTGGATATCGGCAATTCAAACATCAGAAAGCTTAAAGAGTCATGAAACCCAAACAACGGGATACTAAATGAAAAATGGGTCAGAAGAGAAATAAGGAAGAAATTAAAGACTTTCTAGAACTCAGTGAAAATTAAAATACAGCATACCCAAACTTATGGGACACAATGGTTATAAGAGGAAAACTCATAACAAAGTTGGAGAAATCTCATAACAGCAACTTAACAGCACAGCTGAAAGAGCTAGAAGAAAAATAAACATACCCAAGAGGAGTAGACAGCATCAAAATTCCAATAAATACTTGACAGATCATGAAAGGACAATTCTCTTCTTCATATGGGGGAAAGCATTCACAGATAGCTAAAGCCATTTTGAACAATCAAAGAGCTGCTGGATATCCCATCATTTCCAATTCAAGTTGTACTACAGAGCTGTAGTATAAAACAAACAAAACAAATAAACAAACAAAAGACAAAATAACCTGCATGGTATTGGCACAAAAACAGATACAATGATCAATGGAATCATATTGAAGACACATACATAAATCCACACACTTATTGTGACCTGATTTTTTATTAATAGGCCAGATATACACAGTGGAAGGAAGAAAGGATCTTCAGCAAGTGGTGCTGGTCAAACTGGATGGTTGCATGTAGAAGGAAAATATATCCACATTTGTCACCATACATAAAGTTCAAGTTCAAGTAGATCAAAAGCCTTGACGATGAATCAGACACACTAGACTTGGCAGAAGAGAAAGTGGGAAATAGTTTTGAATGCATTGGCACAGGTGACAGCTTTCTTTTTTAATTTTTTATTGATTTTATAGAGCTATACATTTTTCTCTGTTCCCCTCCCTGCCTCACAAATCAGGATATTTTGTCTGTTACTACTTCCCATGTAGATTAGATCCATGTATGCCTCTCTTAGGGTCCTCATTATTGTCTAGGTCCTCTGGGATTGTGATTTGTAGGCAGGTTTTCTTTGCTTTACATTTCAAAACCATTTATGAGTGAGTACATATGATAAGTAACTTACAGTCCATAGGGCAGTTCTCCACAGAAAGGTTTGTTTGCCTTAGAAAGACAGCAGTAGTAGTGGTGAGGTGGAGAAAACATGATCTACACAAGCAAAAGAAATAAAAAAGCATCAAAAGGATGAGAGAAAATGCTCTTCATTATGAAGTATTCTGGACCATATTTAGGCCAGTTTTTAAACTAGAATATATTGGCTAAGTAGGGTCTTAAATTTGGCAAGCTTATTATTATAGAGACATGCAATTGTTAGTATTCTTATGTTCTGAATAACTTCAACCATTGTCATATCTCAAGGACTTGAATGATAGAGCAGGATATTAAGGATACTTCCCTAATACACAATAATGTTTAACTAGTCATTCTTCAATGAGACTCACTGTTGTTTATTTATGTTATTATATACCTGGTTACATCTAGTTTTATTTTTTAAGTCCATGAAAGACAGATATGATTGTATACTAGTCCTTAAGAAAGAGAAGTTTCTTTCTTCTTATTTGTTTGGCTATTTTCTTGTTTGTTTGTTTATTAATGTTCCCTCTCATAAAGTGATGCATATAGATTTCAGATTACACATAGAATTTGAACCCAAGTTCTGTTCCACTCAGGTCCACAGAGTCCATGGAAGAGTCCTGGAGCCCTTTAATTTTTTTTTGCAAAATGAATGATGTAGTAGAAATTCATAGTAGTTGCCAGAAATCTCATATTGGTTCATAGTTATTATAGTTTGACTCTGGCATGCCCCACAAGTTCACATGTTCCTATATTTGGTCTTGGCTGTTGGTCCCATTTTAAAATTACATAGAAGTTTTAGGAAATGGGGTTTCCTAAAAAGAGGAAGTAAGTTTTTAGAAAGTAAGACTTTTCAATTACATACAGGCCACAACCTTAGTCAGAGTTCTTTCTTTGATTCTTTTTGTGTAGCAAGATGTGAGCAGATGACCTCACTTTACATTGATAGTAAGCTGAAGACAATAGTCAAAAACACATATTCAAAAGAGTAAAAATCTCAGACAGAATGCAAAACACCAGTATTTCATATATACCTACAGAAGGAGGTAATAGGAACCATTACAAGTAAGTTTCCTATATACAGAGTATGTTTTGCCAATAAATATAGTTCAAATTGTATACACAACAGCAGCTGAGATCAACTCTACAATCACTATTTTGCTATCAGGACAGTTAGGAAATAAAACAGGAACAGGGAAAACTCAAATCCTGGAAGGGAGGAGCCAAGACTATAAAAGCTTAGTTGACCTTTAAATACTCTTATTTAAGAAACTCATAGCAACTAAGTTAAAAGATAAAAATGACAACTTGGAATGGATGTAACCAAAGGATATTGCTTATAGCCTAACCAACAAAATCACCTGCTATTTCAAACAAACTAACATTTATTAAAGAAAACTAGGAAACTTAATTAATGGACATAACCTTCGATTTCATGTCCATGATAGATTTCAAATTTTCCAATTTCAAGAACCTAAATATTTTAACAAATATCAATGTGAAATAAACCTATTAAGTTTGGCTTCTAAAGAGGCAGCTTTGGGAACTGAGAAGGATTTAAACACATCACCAAAAGAATACGAAATCCACAAGAAACACAAAGTAAAATGGAAATTCCAGAGTTGAAACAATTTAAAACAACAGATAATTAAATTTGTAAAGTAAAATCCACTGGATGATTTTGACAGCTAAATTTATCCATTCTTTATTCTCCAACAGCGAAATAAAGATAAAGCTAATGAAGAACACAGGAAATTAACTAAAAGGAAGAATAGCAGGAACAGGAACAGAAAAAAACTTGAAAAGACTATTATCAAAATATAAAGCACATGGTATACTGAAATACAAGACATACAGAAGGAGAAAGAAGAAAAACAAACTTAGAAAAGTAATTATAATTTGACTAAAGACAAATACACAGATTTAATTTGGCAAGAGAGCACCACATATAATAAGCATGCATGGAGAGAGAGAGAGAGAGAGAGAGAGAGAGAGAGAGAGAGAGAGAGA
>LOJH01017022.1:0-22507 GCA_001685095.1 Ellobius talpinus
GAGCCGGGCGGGACGAAAAGCAGGCCTGCGCCCCCCATATCACTACATGGGTGCAGCCTATAGAAAGAAGCCTGTATGACCCAGTCTTGGCAGCCATCCCCCAGCTTCAGCTCCCCATGTCCTGGACCAGCCACATGATTTTTTTAAGGCTCCTTCAACAGGTTGAGTCTCTCTTGCCTTGGGGCCTTTGTACATATTCTTCCCACAGCCTGGTGTCTTCCCATGGCTGTCCCCACCCCTTTCCTCCAAATCAGGGTCCACCCAAATCCAGAGACCCCTTGCTCCCTTTCTGCTGCTGTGATAAAAACACTCTGACCAAAAGCAACACAGGAGAGGAAAGGATTCATAGGCTTCCATAGCTCACCACCTCAGGAAGTCAAGGCAGGAACCCGCAGGCAGGACCCTGTTTGCTAGTCCACACGGCATTGCATCTGTCCAAGGAACTCACTCACAGTCAAGGAAGTACAGCAGAAACCATGGAGGATGTCGTTGGCTAGCTCACAGCCCTGTTTCTGCTCAGCTAGCTTCAGGACCACCTACTTAGGGTATGGTGCCACCGACAGTGGGCAGGGTCCTCCTACATCAGTTAAGCATCAAGGCAATGGCCAGCAGATACACCCACGGGCCAGTCTGATCTAGACAATGCCTCAACGGAAGCTCTCCCCTCAGACAACTCTAAGCTGTGTCAAGTTACCAGTTAAAGCTAAGCAGGGCATAGAGCCTGCTCTGAGGAGCCCCGCTAAAGCAGAGGTCTCTGAGGAGCCCTGCTAAAGCAGAGGGTGTCGGCATCTCACGGCTTAGTCCCTGACAGTAGCCACTGTTAATCATGCATTTGCTCACTTCCCTAGAATAGAAGCTTGTCCATCTCGGTGCCCCAGCGCCTTGAGTAGCATCTGGCACATGTAGACACGCACCAGGCAACCGCTGAATGACTGAGCAGATGGATCCTATGTGGAGCCATGTCCCGGGACTGCGGTGGCTATTCTTGACAAATACAGAGAGTGACTCATCTTCCCAAAGCCCTGAGAAAAGAGGCTTATTCACGTCTGGGAGAGTCCCCACGTTTTCAGACTCTAACTAAATTCCCTGCTCTTCGGGCCCATCTGCAGGAATGTGTCTCCTGGTGAAAGAGACGTATCATACCAAGCCAATTACACCAGGAGTCAGGAGAGGAGTCAGACTTGAGACTGGAAAAATGAAGTTTACAACCTTGACCCTGAGTTGAAAAGACAGCAATTTGGCAGCCCCGTGGAAGTGGTGAGGGAAAGGGGATGCCAAGTTATGCCCGTGGCCCACATGGTCACCAGACAGCCAGACAGGTGGGGGACGCACCCTTCAAATGCAGCTCTCTACCGATCTCTTGTGTAGGCTTGACATGGAGGAACAAGGTGACAACTGTCTGCATAGGCTGCCTGGGCTCTGAAAAGCCAAGAAGAATGTATCCCAGGAGGGGAAACTGAGGAATGAAGAGAGCTTTCAGAACCCATGAAAGCCAGGCATGGTGGCCCACGCCCATGATCACAGCACTCTGGGAATCCAAGGCAGTAGTTCAAAACCAACCCAGGCTACACAGCAAGACCCTTTTCTCAATCTCTTCCCTTTCAAAGAGACAAAAAGAAAACGCCATGCAATTATTCGAGCATGCTCTAATGAAAAGGGCTGAGTACCTGCAGGGTATCTTGTGACAGCTGTACCCCCACCCCAAAGCCAGAGCCCCTCCCCCAGCCCCACATAAACGCTTCACCAAAGACGGGACATCTGGGCAAGCCATGAGAGCTGGCCTATCATCTTTCATTGCAACGAAAGCTGGAAGATTCTTCCCAAACTGCTGGAGCAGCAGAGGGCAAGACTTGTGAAATGCAAGCCAGGGCTGAACTAACTGGCACACACACACACACACACACACACACATACACACACACTAAGGTGAGCTGTCCCCCATCCCTTGCCCCCTGCCCACACCAAATGACCTGGCAGGTCTCTCTGGAGCCGGACCAAGAATTCTGACTCACTTTTGCCACAGGGGAGGGGAAAAAAGGCAGACGTGATGTGTAACTTTCTGTACTCTATTTTAGGATTTTTAAGATCCAATTTCTTGGGTTGCAAAGGGTGGGTTTTTGGAGGGCTCAGTGCAGGGCATGGCTCCTCACTGGAGCTGGCTAGACAGGCTTGTGTTGCCGACCTGGCAAGGCGGGGCCACTGGAAGATCAACAGATCACATCAGCCTGGAACAAGGAGCTGCTTCTTATACGGCCCTGTGGCCTGGCGCTCATTCACCAGGGATGGAGGCTGGGGTCTGGCTGGCATGAGTCACCACCCCACTGCAGGCAGCTTAGTTCATTCACTCGCTCCTTCATTCAGCGGAGGCCGGCAGAGAGAGGAGGGGACCGCTGTGCTGCAGGGTGATTCACATGGCATTTTGGGACAGAAGGCACCTGGGTCCATTTTATGCTGAGATTCTTGTTGCTCTGTGGTCTGGGAAGTTCATGGCCAAGTGGCCATCAAGTCCCATCTCTGGTTGCTAACTCCCAGCAGAAGGTGATGGGCAATTGGGCAAGGAGAGACAGGGAATCTCCACTCCAGAATAACTCAGCCTTGCCTAAGAGATCTGCATGGATCCCAGCAGGAGGAATCCCTTCATCAAAATGCTATTTCATAACAGTACGGCATCAAAGGTCCAGCATCCCACATGGAGCTCTGAGGAGCACCTTAAAGCCATGGGAGATGGGGGTAGCAGATTATCACATCTACACTTAGGGCCTGGGAAGACTTCTCCACCTCATCACTGGGGACCAACCGCCCTCTGTAGATGTTCAGCAGCATCATGCACTTCTTGGCACATTAGGTGCCAATGAATCTTCCCCAACTATGATAAACAAAGTATCTTGAGATGCTGCCAAATGTCCTTTGGGGGATAAAACTGTTCTAGTGAGAGCTTTGTTGGGGGACAGACAGGAGGCTCTGGGAAACCACAGCCATAGTCCATTGACAGACAGAGCCCTTATGCTAGACTGCCCACCTTCTCCCTGACTTGGCCACCCCACCACTCTCCGGTTCCACTGTACCAGCCCCACTGAGAATCTCTCTGCCTCTTTCCATCCTCAAGAGTCTCCACAGCCTCCAGAGGGATCTTCTTAAAGTGAACGAGATCATGTAATTCCCCACTTAAAACTGGCCAATGGCTGTCTTATAAATAGAGAATCCAGTTCAAATTCCAGGCCCCTCGAAGCCTTGCTAGTGGTGCCTCTCTCCAGCTCTGCCCACCACTGTTCCTTCTCCATTCCTCCCTAAGGCAGCTGCATACATCTCCTGGCTATTTCTAAAACACCTTACCGCCCTGCCTCAGGACCTTTGCACCCACAATGCCTACAGTCCCTACTATCTGGAAGATACCTGCCCGCACCAACCCCAGTCTGACTTCTTGTCGTCATTCAAATATCTCCCTGAATGACCACATCCCAGAAGGGGACACTCCAAAGGACCACAAGAGAAAATCCACCTCGTGTTTTCTAAAATCCTGCAATGAACTCACTTCCCATTGTCGTAAGAAAAACGGAAAAGCAACCCAGGCACCTCACACACTCTTGGGCCGCCAACCTCAAGAGCCTCGAATCTTTATACTGCGGTTCCCCGGCCCCACTCCACCTGCAAAGTACAGAGAGAAAGAACCCTTCTCCCTGCTGGCTGTAGAGATGAGGTGGCCAGGGCTCAGCTCTGATTCTCCTTAACTAACGCACTGCGCCATGGCGGGCAGGGAGAAACTATAAGCATTGCAGGGAAAGTAGGGGAATGGGGTGTCCTCCTGTGCACGGGGAGACTCCCCAAGGTCACAGTGGCCATCCGTCGCCAGGTTTCCCCTGCACCTGTCCTTCTGCATGCTTAACAAGCCCCTCCCCCCCGACTTGGATCTGCGGAAAAACAATAAAACTTTGGTCTAAAAAAGGCAGGGCCAGCTGTACCTTTAAGATCGCCGGCTGTGCTGGTCAGTACTAACCACTGTTTCACTGCTCTTTCTCCCTGATAGCAGGATCCTGTGCAACCCAGATGGCCGTGACTGAGCTAAGAACCTATACTGCCCAGCTTTCTTTGCAAATGAAGGTGGCGGAGTCACTAGATGAAGCCACTTAGCAGACATGCGTGGACGACTTGTCGAAGGGCTCCTGAGTGGAAGCTGACCAAGCTTAGAGTGGAACCCTCTGCTCTACCTCCCTTCCACGACTTAGACGATTAAGTGCAATGGCTCCAGCTGCAGCAGCCGCTTTGGTGCTAGAACAGGATTCCTGACAGCTTCATTGTACATTGGACTACCCAGATCTGGACTTGCTACCTCTTCTCAGGCATCTAACCAGCAGTTATTTGGAGTTTCTGGTTGATGCAGCTAGACCTAAGCCCAGCCAAAAGACCCATCACCATGGCAACATGTCCTCCAGGCTGAGGAGACACCCAAGGGGCACAGAGCATATATGTGAGTGTTGTCTCTACATGGACAGCAATGCCTGTGCACACACCTGCTCTCCTAAGGGCTTTTAATTTCATTTTGCTTTTGAGAAAGGGTCTCATGTAGCCCAGGCTGGCCTCAAACTCACTATGTAGCCCAGGATGACTTTGAACCCCTGATCCTCCTGCCTCTACCTCCCAATTGCCATGATTACAGGTGTATGGAGTACCATCCTGGTTTCAGCAGTGCTGGGGATGGAACCCAGGGCCTTGAGCATGCTAGGCCAGCTCTCTACCAACTGAGCCGCAAGACCACAAAGGGAGTTTTTAAATTGCTACCTCTAAAAAGCCAGCCCTGAGAGTCCCCCAGTAGGATGCTGTCATAAACAGCATCACATGCCTGTGCCCAGAACCACAGCGGGAACCGCCCCCATCGCCCCTGCTGTCTTACTAGAACTCTTCCCACAAGGGTGGGACAGGGGAAGAAGGTGGCTGTCTGACCCTCACGGGGGTGACAGTGGCACTCACTGGAAATAAAATTCATGCTTACTTTCTGTCTGGTTTCCGAATTGCTTTTTCCTGGTCCTACAGTGCCAAGCCTGGCGGCTTCGCGAAGATTTAAAATTCAAGGCAGCTACTGTTTGCTGAGCAGTGTCTCGCCAACAGAAGGGCCGTGCTGGGGGAAAATGTGTACAACGGGGGTGGGGTCTATAATTAACCATAATAACAGCGGCAGCTCGTCACATCCTGAGGGCCTGGTCAAGGTTGCCTACCCACTCAGGACACTATCAGTTTACATGAGAAGCAACTGAGGCACAGAGAGGGTGAGCAATTTGCTTAAGATCACACAGCTAGGAAAACAGTGACCAGGCTTTGAACCAGACAGGCCTAGCTCCATACCCCATTCAATGACTGTTACCTTGGCACCAGGGTCAAAGTTCACCCACAAACAGCCAGGACCTGGATTCCCAGACGTCAGTCAATCTCCAGTCGTTATGGTCTTTTACTGGGGTATTAATTATTCAATTTTTAACACTTATTTCCTAGCTTTACTTACAGAAACTATTTCAAAAGAAACTTCTGCCTCTACTGTGAGCAGGATAATCAGTCACAAATCAAAACATAAAACAGAGGTGCCAAGGCCAGCGAGATGGCTCAACAGGTAAAGGAGCTTGCAGCCAAGCCTGAAGACCCGAGTTCAATCCCCAGAACCCAGAAGATAGAAGGAGAGAACCACCTCCTATAAGCTATTCTCTGACCCCCACACATGTGCTGAGCCATGTGGGCACTCCCACAAACATATGCATATGCACATGTGCACAAAATAAGCAAAAAAGGAACACTTACTTTTTAAAGCAATGATAAAGGTGTCATGGGTTATAATGGGTACAAACATTGACTGACAAACTAACATTGGCTCTACCCAGTTTGTAGAACACCAAGTTGCACACCCGTCTGAGAAGGTGCTGCATTCTAGTATATCTGGGGTTGCAGGGCTACACGGTGGGAAGTCACTGTCACCGAGAGAGTTAAAAAACCTGCCCAGCTTGCATCTCACACTGGGGTGCTTGGCGAACCTCTGCAGAGAGCTAGAAGGCTCTGCCGCTGAGCTCTGACTGTAAGAGGAAGGAACACGTGGTGCACCATGGGCTGGAGGAGGGGTAGGAGGGGCTAGAAGAAGAACCACACCTAACAGAACAGTTAATACACCTTTCAGAAATTGCCAGGGTATTCCTCCCAGCCGTTTGTCTGCCAGGGGTCCCCTCTGCTGTAGGGTGTGTCCATGGGGGTGGACACTGAGGGTTGGGACAGGGGAAGGGTTGAGATGTGGAGGAGCTTGCCCACTCCTGTGGGGCTTGTTACCAACTACAAGCCAGTCCTCTGCCCGTGGAGCAGGAAGGGGAGCGTGACAGCCACTGCTGTCTCTGATCACACCATTCCTCTGTGACAGAGACTGACTCCGCAGTACAGAGATGGTGAAACACAGAAGGGGACCCAGAATGTATACAGCCAGGGGACACAGCCTGACTGATGCTCACACAGTCTCCTCGCCCCTCTTCACAGAGCATGCGGAGGGACCTAGGATAGTCTGAACCCTTCTCTGTATGCCACATTAGTGTCCCCGGTCTTCCTAACACCTGTACCCCCCCGCCACACAGTGAGCACTTGGCAGAAGAGAATGGCAAAGGGGAGAGAAAGCAAACATAAAAGGCAGACGTGGTGACTCACATCTGCAGTCCTGAGACTGGGGTGAAAGAGCTGAGACAGGAGGATTGCTGCAAGTTCAAGGACAGCCTGAGCTACAGCACAAGACCCAGTCTGAAAAGAATAGAAAGGTGGCTACTGTTTACCAAGACACTCAGGTCAGTGCTCCTTACAGTCCCCACCCGCAGGAGCCCAGGGCTGACTCTCACTCCCTTCAGTCATCCCCAGTGCAGACACAGAAGGGTGGCTCAGTCCACAGCCCTGAGCACAGGACAATGAGAGGGTGAGTGTGCGTGAGTGAGCCCTGGCGTGTGGTAGGCACCGGAGACACAGTCATCCATCACCCTTCTTGTTGAAAAGTGAGAAAACAAACAACAGAACCAGGCTGACCCTGCTAACGAGAACCAAACACAAAGCCTAGCACAGAGCTTTCCTCTCCTCGCGTTTCCCTTTTCCCTTTTCCGGACGGGAACCAGCCACCGGCCAAGATAAGGGGCTATGGTAGCAGAGGAGTTCAAAGACACCGCGGCTTCCAGTGGCACCCAGAGCCCAAGGGCCAGGCCGGGCGCTTGGAAGAGCTTTAAACTCACTAAAATCACGCAACCCAGGGAGGAAGCGCCTAGCCGGAGGGCGACGGGCTTCCTTAGGAGGCTTGCTTTTAACTGGCTCCAAGTGGCATCCGCACTGTCAGCCGCCTGTCAAGGCCAGGGAGCGCCTTTCATGTCCTCCCCCACACCCCCATCCTCTGCAGTGCCTAGCGCGTGGCATCGCAGCATCTGTGCTGGAGGTTGCAGCCTGGCATTCTGGTCACACAGGATGCGGATTGCTGGGCCTCTGGTAACCGACTCCATTTCTCTAAAGTCAATGAATTCATCTGGCCCCAGCTTTGTCACCTTGACACCAGAGGAGACCCTAATGGGAGCATAGCGCATCCCACATGCATACCCCAACTGTGAAACAGGGCACAGGCTGCAGCGTTTCACACGAGTCCAATGAGGAGAAGCATAGTGTTCTGTTCACAGGGCAACCGGGATTCAGTGCACCCATGCAGACCTGGCTTGTAGAGCTAATGCCAGCCCACCAAAGGTGCTTGACACACGCTCTCCATCTTCCGCAACCACTCTGTTCCGCCATGGGCCACTGTGGCATCAGTCATGGCAGAGATGCGAAACTGAGAATCAAGTCAGAAACACGGCTCTGACTTTGCAGATGGGGACCTGAGAGGGTCTTGGAGGAATGTGGTATTTCTCTTGTCCTGTGAGGATGCCCCACTACCAGAGCTCAGGCTGGGAAGGCAGAGCAGTGGTCACCAAGCCCAATGCCACCACCAACCAGAAGGCTAGCCAGGCTGCTTCTCCAGGGAGAAGTAGCACCAAGACTTTTCTGTCACCCATGCTGATCTCAGCCCCTGCCCCCAGGCAGGAAGCTCCCCACTGTGCAGGATGGTAGGAGGTTAGCACAGAGGGGACCCAGGACACACTGCATCTTGCTGCTGTCAGGCCTGATCTGCACCTCAGTCCGAAGATTCATGAGGCTGGGAAACACCAGCTACACCACTGGACTGCAAGTATCTGAGAATAGCACAGACACTGCCTTGTGGGCTGCCGGGGTGGCTAGCAGGGACAGCTCTTGCACAGAGTTCCAAGAACTCAGCCATCTGCATCCCCAGCACTAGCCCAGATTCAAGCAATCTAGTTGTCAAAGGCAAGTCCAGGCATTGTTGCTGCTGCAGCTCCTTCTGCATGCTCAGTTTGGGGGTTTTCCTTTTCCTTGGCAGTGGAAATCAACCCCCAAGAGCATCCCCTCTGCTGCTAGCTTTTTCACTAGACTACCCATGTGACCTCACTCACCCCATTTCTGCCTCAAGTGACCCACAAGCTCCCTGCATGCAGCTGACCACTGGGAAATGCTTGTCTGACTATGAATGTTGCTGCCCCAACCTGGCCTGGATGAGAAGACTCTGGAGGGCAGGGAGGGTAGCATCGTGGTCCTCTGCAGCTTGGCTGGAGTTTGAGACAGGGTAAGGAGTCTCCCACTGAGAAGCATCACTGCAGCCCAGCTCCGACAGGGAATGGGAGCTGCCCAAGCCAAGATCCACAGCCAGGTCCCCAACAAGTTGTCATATCAGCTTCCTCCTTGGCTGCTGTGCTTCCCAAGGCTCAGCACCCTACAAACCACTTCCTAGGGTACAAGGCTGGGCACCCAGGCCAATTCTGCCCTCAACAAGAAACCTGACAAACCCACCGGAAATAGATCCAAATAGAAATAATGGAGAACAAGGTCGCAGCCAAGATGGTGTGCGTATGTGAGACTTGCTTTGGGAATACTCAGACTTTTTTTTTCTTTTCTTTCTTTTTTTGATTTTTTTAAAATATTCTATTACTATGTAGTCCAGGCTAGCCTCAAACTCACAGTAATCCTCCTGCCTCCCATGTACTGGATCGGAGTTGAGTGCACTGAGCTAGTACATTACGAGGCTGTGCTGTTTCCTCCCCAAGGTTCCTGCTGAAAGTCCCTGACTTGGCCTTCGTCCTTCTTGGACCCTGCTCACCAGCCCACAATCCTATTCCCTATGGACAGTCGCTTTTATTCTGCCCTGTGCTCACAGAGGAAAAGAGGGAAGTGGGGAGGAGAGGGTGCCTCAGAGCAGGAAGGAGAGATGAGATGGGGCAGCCTGCTCCCTTGGCACAATGAACAAGCCTGCTCCCTTGTTCAGAGCCAGGCTTGGGACCCCAACCAGAGCCCAGCCCTAAAAGCATTAGTTGAAAGTTAAAGTTAGCCACACGCAACATCGAAGCCCCAAGGGGAGCTCGGTCTCAAAGACAATGCTCTCTTTGACTGCGAACCGCAAGGGAACACCCACGGCATACTTCTCGATTAAAAAAGGAAAGTGAAAAAGAAGGTTTTCTTCCGTCTTCTTCATCTTATTAAAACTGACTTGTGCTTACTTCACGAAGCCACAACTTCTGCTACCCTCAGGCCAGCCCAAGGCACGCTGGCCGTGGAGACGAGGGCCCTGGAAAGCCTGGGTACAGCCTGGTAACCCAAAGTGCCCTCTGTGAATCATCGCTGCTTCCTTCCTCTGCTTCCTTCAGCACAGGAAAGCCACCGAGGGGCAGCCAGCCTCACATGCCCACCCGCTGCCCAACACCCAGGGCATGGTGCATCTGAGAGACCCAGGCAAGCGGAGCTCTCCAGGGTCCCAAAGAAACAATGGGGACCCTCACTGCTGGTTCACACAGCAGGTTGGACACCTACTATATGACAGGTGGAGAAATGATGGGTGGGTGGGAGCAGGATGGATGGGCAGAAGGAAGGACCAGACTGTAAAGAAGTAAAAACACAAAGACACAGAGGGTGACTGGGGGGGGCAGGCGGCTGCTGACAGAGGGAGCGGGTGAGGCAGCCACCAAATGGTGCAGACAAGGACTGGGGCAGGTGTCTCCATCTCTGCATCTAATGCCTGCTGGTTGCATGGTGACATGAAGCTGTATAGCAGCCGGCTTCCTCATCTACACGCATTCAAACACCCTATTTTGTGCCTCTGAAGTAATCACACAGCACGATCACTGCAGCCGGTCTCCACCTTTGTACCAACCGAAATACCTTTCCGCACGCATCCAGGAGGCACCAGGCAGAGCACTGTCTTAACAGTTCACAAACAGACAAGACTTCGGCACAATGACAAACCCAAGGGCACACACAGGCACACTGAGGGGTTTCCTGGGATGCTGGGAACTTGCTCTTCCAGTGACTTATAAAAATCTCTGAAATGTCACATCCAAATTCACAAGGAAACCAAAACCCTAGGTCAGTCCAAGAGATAGGCAAGAGGCTCCTACCTCTGCTCTGATGTCCAACGTGGACCAAGCAGTGGTCGCAGAGCCCTTGTGCTGACCTTTTCGACAGGGCTTTCTTTCAAGATGATGGCAACAATCACTCCCTCCCTACTCTGCAATTCTAACTAAATGTCACCTTGGCAGGAAGTTGCCAAGCAGCAGCATCCTCAGCATCCCACAGTCACCCCTTCCCGACTCTGCTTTTTTTCTTTTTCACCCCAACAGGCTGTAGATTGTATATCTCCCTCCATCAGAAGTGAAGGTCTGCTTGAGCCATCCTCCCCCGCCCCTCTCTTTCTTCTGCTGAGGACAAGATCAGACATTCTTCAGGTTCTGCAGACCATGCTGTCTCCGTCAATCTCTGTCATAACAGTACCAAAACTACAATAGATGTTATTTAAGCGAGGGAGCATTGCTGTGTGCCAATACAACTTTATTTGGAAAGGCAAGTGGGGACTGTGCTTGGCTACATGATCTGAAGACCTCTCCTCCAGAAGGACACATCTCAGGCTCTGACATGCACATGGGCACTTGGGGACCATGGGCTCTCTTCTCTGCAGCCTGCACCTTTCCCAGGCTCTCAGGGAATGCCTGAGCCCCACCTACTGTGAGCATATGGAGCATCTAGCACAAGGCTGGGGACATGCCCAGGACCTAATCAACACTCGCTAAGTAGCAGAAGCTGCCAAGAAAACAGTCCTTGCCCTGCACCACGGGGAGTTGCTATGCTGCACCCACACACCACCCTCTGGCAGCCCTGTGTCCCTGTGCCACTTTCTCATGGGCAAAGAAAAGGTGAGCAGACGTGTGGTAGGCAGGGGTATAGACGTGTGGTAGGCAGGGGTATATGGATAGCTTAGGTGGCATGGCTCGGCTTGGGAACAGGTAGAGGCTGTTTTTCCTGAATGCTCCTGGTGCAGGTGGCATGCATGGCTCCACCATGACTGTCAGAGGCAAAGATGGGATACCAGCAGAGGCCCTGGAGTGTCAAGGAATGTGAAGCCTCCAGAATTCCTGCTGAGTCCTTTGGACACCTCAATGCTGCTGCTGCTGCCTCTGATAATGATGGTAAAGACAATGGATTCAGCCTCAGGGCAGGGAATGTTCTAGAAGGTGACAGCCAAGGCCTCTGGAAGAGAAGGCAGCCACCCAGGTTGCAGGGGAGGCTGTCTTGTGCAGCACCCTCAGTTCTGAGATTGCCACCTTGGCCAAGCACACGCAGTGCGTCCCCATAGGAACCAGAGTGGCCTGTGTAGCCTGTGTTATGCTAGGCTCTTTCTCTCCAACTAGCCATTGGGGAAACCGAGGCCACAGAGGCCTGATTCTTCTCGTCACACCACAGTGGGCTGAGATCACTATAGGCAAGTCCCATATGTGTTGAGGCTCAGGTCTGTGGTTACCATTTGAAACTGGGACAGCATACCACTGGGGAGGTGGAAATTTCAGAGCCAAGAGCAGGCTGTATAGAGTCCCCATGTTCTTTTCCCAGGCCTGGACATGCTGGGAGCATCCTGCCACCCACACCCAGGAGCCTGCATTGCCCTGAGGTTCGATTGTCCCACTACGCTGATTGGTATCTGTCAACCTAAAACAAACCTAGACAAACCTAGACGTACCTGGGAAAAGGGACTCTTGAGAAAACACCTCCATCAGATTAGCCCCTGGCCATGTTTGTCTAAGGGGAATTTCCTTGACTAATGATTGACATGAGGGTCCAGATCACTGTGGGTGGGGCCACCACTGTGCAGGTGGTCCTGAATGACACAAGAAAGGAGCTGAGCGAGCCATGTAGAGCGAGACAGTCGGCAGAGTGGCTTCATGGCGTCTGTTTCAGAGCCTGCCTCCAGGTGTCTGCCCTGAGCTTCGCCAACAATGGGCTATAATCTATGAACTGAGATCACACACACACACACACACACTCACACACACACACACGCTCACACTCATGCACACACATACATGCACACACAAATTTACACACATACATACACTCACACACATTCATACACAACTCACTCACACACACACACACTCACACATACTCACACTCACACACACATACACACCATGCTGGTCTGGGCCAGTATTTTATCACAGCAGTGTAAACCTAGCTAAGACACCCACCTACACTTGGGAGCAGTCTCTGGTCAGGTCACCCAATACAGGCAGAGAAGGAAGCAGGAATGGGGGGGCAGCAGCCTCCATCCAGCCTGTACCCTAACATCCTAACAAGGACCAAGTATGATTGGATTGGAGTAGTTTACTGAACTTTTCGAATACTGAAGTCCTAGAAAATTATCTCTGGGGCTTTACAGATTTCTATTTCTTCTTTGCGGTCTAAGAAGTTCACTCCTGGGCTTCTGAGCCAGACCACCCAGGGTTCAGCTTGTAGCTCACCCACTTCCTGTGTGACCTCAGGCACATTACCTGACCTCTCTGAGCTTTCAAGTCCTACCTAGACTTACCAAGAGGCTTCTACCCATCTACACAGTGGGAGGACTCTGAGCAATGCCCAGCTTTACTGGTCAAAGACCATCTCCTCCCCACAGGGTCATCAAATACCCCAAGAAAGCTTGGGTAAAGCAGAGAGCTAGGTGCTAAACCCAGGAAAGCATGTTCAAACACGGGGCAACTGGAAGACAGCCATCAGTAGCACCCACCAGTTAGGATGGGTGCCTGTAGTCCTTGGTGTTTCCCTGTGTACAACAAGAAAAAATGAGGACTGGGGGCAGAGACCAGTGACATTGCACCCGCTAACCACACGGGAGGCCCCGGGTTCAAGCTCCACACCAACAAAGCAGGATGGGGGAAGCGGGGTAAGGAACATATGCATGCACACATATGTACATGGTTATAAGGAAAACATTCACATGTGTGTACACGCGTCTACGCAGGTACAGGTACATGAGTATGTATGGTTACATATAAAACATACCACTTCTGTGTATGTTTATGTCCATGTATATACGCTCACAATTCCCTCCTACCCTACAGAGTGGGTGTGGGGATCACCAAGAGCCAAGGTTCCCCACAGGCAAGATTCCAGATTCAACACCCTTAAGTTGAGGCTGCATGTCCCCTGACTCCCTGAGGCTGGGTTGTTATCTGGGCCTGGAATGGCGAAGGCAGTATCACCACACCATTTGGGAGCAAGTGTACCACAGAGCACAACCTTAGTACAGGCCTCACATCTGTGTTACCTCTGAATCACGCGTACAGTGTAGGGCAACGTCCACGTGAGCCCCAGCACTGGTAGCTTTATCCTCACAGGATGCCATGAAGGGAAAGTGGGGGACACAGCAGGGTTTCTGGAGGCACTTCACATGCGCCTGGATCGTGTGTGTTATCAGTCTCTGTGAGGACCCTGTGAGGACAGTGTTAGCATCACCCCAAGGAGACCAGCGCCATCAGAGAGAGCAGACTCCCGAGAGCTCCGGCATCCTCATCTGTATGACAGCTGCCGGGCTGGGGCGTGGCGCGGACAGGGTGCCACCAGCCGGGGTGAGGCCCTGGCCCGGCGTGCTGTTCCAGATCAGGCACTCTAGGGGGAAGTCCCTCCGAGCTCTACTGATTTCCTCAGTAATAAAGAGGAGATGGCAGTCCTGCCTTAGCCAATACACACATGGAAGCCTGCTAAAGCCTGCTAGGGTCTGACAGGGACTCCAGGGAGCATTTGTGACATTCTGACATCCATGATTGTCCCGGAACCCCTGAGAAGCCATCACTCCCACTGATCCACCCAACCTCCACTGTCCAGTTAGTGAGAGTTGTTGACAGAGCTGGTACCACCCAAGTCAGCTGGGAGCCTCATTCAAGGCACCATTAGAAAATGCCGCCTGTTCAGCCCAGGCCTCAACCCCACACCCACTAAACCCACAGAGCATCTGAAGGCTGGCAAAGGCCAGACAAAGACAGGGAGCTAGATTTTCAGTGCACACATCCTGTGTGTGTGTGTGTGTGCAGATGTGTGTGCTTACATATGCGCATGTGTGCATATGTGTGGTGTGTGTCTGTGTGTCTATGTGTGTGTCTGTGTGTGTCTGTGTGTGTCTGTGTGTGCAGATGTGTGTGCTTACATATGTGTGGTGTGTGTGTGTGTGTCTGTGTGTCTGTGTGTGTGCACGTGCTCCACACACCTGAGTGCATGGGTGCGCACTCCACAGCAGTGTATCAGTCATCTCCCTCCATCACATTCTACCTTGCTATCTTGAGACAGCTCCTCACTGAATCGGAAGTTCACTGATTTGGCTGGGCTGGCTGGACAGCAAGCTCCCAGGATCCTCCTGTCCCTGCTGCCCTACGCTCAAGCTGCAGGCATGAACAGCTATCCCCAGCTTCTTACACAGGCCCTGGGGATTTGAACTCAGGTCTTTGTGTCTGCAGAACAAGTGCTCTTTCTTACCACCAAGTCAGTGGTCACTCTCTTTTGAAGAGCTACTTAAGCATAGGCTCCTTACCCACAGGCTCCCCAGGGACCCCACATAGGGATGACAGAGGCAAGGGTAGAGCCTAACACCCAACTTCTGGTACAATGCCCACTACCACAGCCAACAGAGCACCCCTGCAAGCTGCTGTAGGGGAACCTTCTAGAAATCTGTTCAGTTCACTCATGTCAGCCCCTCTCCCAACTGGAGCTCATACAAGTAACCATGTTTCTTTTCTGTGCCAGGGTCATTTCACAGTCACCTGGGAGCAGCAGGCACCACGCGAATGGCAGGTGAGACTAACTGCCAGGTACCATGTGAATGACATGTGAAGAGACTAACAGGCACCACGTGGATGACTGACAGGTGAGGATACTGACAGGCACCACGTGGATGATTGACAGGTACCACATGGATGACTGACAGATGAGGATACTGACAGGTACCATGTGGGTGATAGGTGAGCAGGCTGATGACAAAAGACAAGTCAAAGCCAAGGCTAGGCTCTGGGACTTCTCACCTTGGGTTTTAAGTTTCCTTCACTTCCCAGGGCTTCCTGCTCCATCTACAAGCTGGGACTGAGTCTCCTCGTCCTGGTAAGGGTAGAATCTGATCCTCTGTGCAGCCAGAACAGTGAGACACAGAGGGCCAAGCAGCACACAGAAAGGCCGAGCTGTGTCCTAGCCCTGTCTCACCGAATCTGAGGCTCACTGATTCCACTAATCTATCTGTCCAGCAATCCTCAGGGACCCTCCTGTCTCTGCCCAGCCCGGGGAATTGGGGTCACAAACATGCACAACCACCCTGTTTCCTGTAGGCATTGGAGATCCAACCCGGGGCCTTCACGCTTAGGTGGCAAATACTTTACCATCGAGCCATCTTCCAGCCTTCACTCGTCTTGTGTGTGTGCGTGTGTGTGTGTGTGTGTGTGTGCATGTGTGTGTGTGTGCGTGTGTGTGTATGTGCTACTGAGAACCAAGCTAAGGGCCTCCCATCCTCCAGGCATGCACTCTAACACTGAGCTGCACACCAGCCCCATGTCCTGACAGATCCTGACAGACAAGTCTAAAAGATGAAGCCCCCCCTAAGTTACACCCAGCACCCCAGAGCCAGCAGAGGCAGAACCCTTGACCTACACACCCTGTCCCCTTTCTCCTCCCAGTTAACCCCACAGCCCTAGGTTTCTGACCATGCTTGCCCACATCCAGCCATCACCAGAGCCTGGCTGACATCAGGCCGGTTGCCTGAGTGCCGTGGCCCAGTTATTGCCTGTAAAATGAGTAGAGTAACCCTACCACCTATGCTCCAGGGTGTCACCACAGACTAAATGGGTCACTGAGGAGAGCTCATAGTGTCACTCCTGGGACAGCATCCGTGCTCACTGAGAGTCTGAGACCCTCGCCTCCTACTTCCTCCCTTTGGGAAGCAATGGATTCTCTAACATGGTGGGGGGCTCTACACTCTGCCTAGATGTGAAAGAAACGTCTCACAGGGACACTGTCTTCTAAGAGAGACTCAAGGCACGACCCTCTTCGCTGAGTGTTTTTTGGGGGGAGGAAGCTCAGCCCACACCCTGGCTCCATCACTGCTGCATCTGCAGCTGGACTCTGCTGTCTCTCTTCTGCTCACCTTAGTTGTATCAATGCTGGGGTCACCACAACCACAGCTACTAATGCCACACAAGGGGCCGGATACAGAGGAGAGGACAGAGGGCAGGATACAGGGGTGGCATCTCACAGGGACTCGCATGCTGCCCCACCCCGCCTCGCCCTTCTGATAAAAGGGCTGGATCAAGTCTCATACAAGCTGCCTCCCACATACACAGAAAATGAAGAGTCTGCATGGATGGACAGGATGACATCACCTTGCACAGTCGGATGGCAAACAAGGATCTCAGCTAGTTAGCCCGACCAGGAATAAGAGCCATGGGAAGCATGTGGGGGTCAGAGGACAGCTTCTGGAAGTCACTGGAACTCAGGCTGTCAGGCTTAGCTGCAAGCCCCTGCCGAGCCATCTCACCAGCCCTCACTTTTCTTTTTATTGGGTCTGTCATTTGGGTCATCTCTGTGGGGACAGAGATTAAGAAACTTATGAACAAATAGTCCTCAGCCACCTCGGGGCAACCCACCCCCAGACTCTACCTCTTCTGGAATCTCAGTCAGAGGAGCCGATCCACTCCTCTCCCCCATGCAGCTGAGCGCCTAACCCCACACCCAGGGTCCCATGAGCCTCCACAGATGCTAACACACCAATTCTACCCCGACAAATGACCATCAGCAAGACCCACTTCCTGTCACACATCTAAAAAGGAAGCTGGGAGTCCTGAGCTCACAAATTTATCACAGAAGACCACACAGACGACTGCCTGAGGGGCGCTGTGCCCCAGCCTCACCAGGAAGGGGAACCCAGCTGGCTTTTCTCCTCTCTCCTGTAGGGATTCAGAGTAACAGGCTGAAATTCAACAGTCTGGACATAGGAGGAGCCACCTATACAGGGGCTTGGGAAATACTCTTAGCCCACAAAACTGAGATGAGGCGACAGCCAGGGTTAGATGGCAAAGTTCTGAGAGAGCCCTGTGCATTCTCCAGAATTCTTGAATCTGCATTGAGATGTGCTAGGGTTGCAGGTGTGCCCACCATGCCCATTTATGCCATGCTGAGGCTGGAGCCCCATGCTTCTTGCCTGCAAAGTGAGTGACCCACCAAAAGAGCCACCTCCCCAGCCATAATGACTCCCAGCTAAAATCTGCTTCCCATTGCTAAAACCCAGGGTGTCCCACATTTCATTTTACAGTGTGCACAGTCCAATCAATAAAGTTTTAAAGAATAATCCACCTAGTATCTTTTGAAGAAAATGAACAGACTCCAGCCTCCGTAAGCTCGCGTTGGGCTTTCAGAGTCACAGGGCCAAAAGAGGTATGTGAACTTTGGGTGCAGAATGGCAAGCTTCCTCTGGACTCAATATCCAGCCCCCTCCCTTTCTGGAACTTTCCATGGCCCAGCCCTGGATGAGTGGTGTAAAAGCCCCGTTGAGCGCTGGAGTACAGGCCTCTGTGATCCCGGAAGAACGGAGAGGTTTCCTCTGTATCTCCCTTGTTCTCAACCACTATCATATCTGCTCCTATTTCTGAGGCCAAGCTGAGCCCAGCTTCTCACATGGCCTCCCGGCCACAAGCCTCAGCCAACCGAACTCGGTGGTGGCATGATTCTCCGGCCAGAGTCAGCCAGAATCTTCAGGGGAGCAGGACTTGGGCTCCAGTGAGCTGGCAAAAGATCAGAGCTGACTGATGTCACAGTAGGTGTTGCCATGAGGAGAGAGTGTAGCCAGGGGCATGGGCACCAGCTTTCTCTGGGAGTGGGAAGTCAGGCTGAGCCAGCCATGGACATGCGGGTGACAAGCAAGCCCCTGAAGCAACTAAACAGCAATGACCTTGCCCAGGTTTTGAGACCTCACCCTGACACAGATGGAATGGGGTCTCCTGTGTGTTAAGAGTTTCCAAGTTGTCCATCTTTCTGTCAAGTGTTGCTGTGTTTCTGTCAAACTCAGAACCCAGAACCTTGCCTGGCCCATAGCAGATGCTCAATAAACATGCATGACCAGTACATGTGCCAACATGCACAGAGCCCTTTGAAGGGGTCTCCCAACTCCCTTCTTCCTCTCAGCTCCTGCTCCACATGGACAGTGAGTGTCTGAGTTTTCTATCTCCTTCCTGGTGCCCCCCATACCAACCCCAGCCCCTCCTAGCCCCTTGTGTTCCAGCTGCACCAGCCTCTCTGTTCCTCTCAAGTGCCCTTCCTCCTGGGCTTCTGGGCACAAACTGTCCCCAACCCCCAGTGTCCCGTGTCCTCAGCCCCAGCCCCTTCCTCAGAGAACTCCATTGACCTCTGCCCCGTCCGCAGTCACTCCTGTTTTTTCCCCTCACAAAAGAAGCACAGGACTCCTCGCTCTTCCTTGGATTCAGAGCCACGCCAGCAGATGGAACCCCACCCCCAGCCGCCGATAGGACAGACTTTAGCCTCCCTGGATGCTGCAGCTGGAATCCATGGGAGAGATGTCAGAGAGAAGGCAGTCTCTCGTGAGCCTCAAGGCCGTGACCAAGGGCTGTGCAAACACGGGGGTGACTGTGAGGGGGACAGCCAGGATCTTAAGAGGCCGCAAGTGAAACATGACTGGCAACTTAGCTCTACCACTCACCCAGGGGAGCAAACGCTGAGAGGAAGAAGGGAGCGGGGCATCCCCAGTACTCCCTCACCTAGTGAGGGTCCAAAGCCAGGGCTTACCCAGTTCCACCAGAAGCAGATTGCCCAGAGTGGATTGCCCAAGGCTTTCCCACAGATGCCCAGTCAGCTGCGCAGTCACAACACATGCTCAGCCAGTACTTGGGCTGACCACCTATAGAGGAAGATAACAGAACCCAGTCTGCGCCAGTCTGTATTGGCGCCATGTCAGAGCAGAAGTAACAACACAAGCTATAAAGGGGGAGGTGAGGCTAAGGGTCTGGGGACATGAAGAAACTGACCCTAGTGCTGCCAGGTCAGAGCACTGGCTGTGCTGGGATTTTTCTTTCTTTTTTCCCCCCCTTTTCTTCTTGGCACGTAATAGATTAGTCGTACAGAACAATGGGTTCCATTGTGGCTTTGTCCTGTCTGTGCATCAAGGGCTTTGATCAGCCAGGAGTCCTGAACTAGGGGAACACACCCAGTGCACTTGGGGAGAACTTTAGCATTTGGGGGTTCTGTTCGTCTGGTCTCTACTCCTGTTTTCTAATTTCTAAGGAAGTTTGTCTTCAAAAAAAATACAAGGTCTGCCTCTGTAGCCTTGGCTGGCCTGGAACTCACAGAGATCCACCTGCCTCTGCCTCCTGAACAACCAAGCTTAGCAAAAATCTGCATTCTCAAGAATCCCCTCCCCTCAAGGGTGCTTATGAACACCCTGTCCAGGTCTCTACCACACAGTAGGTCTCCTATAAGATAGATACAAATAAACAGTTACAGGAACTTAAATGTATAGGAGATTCTGGTTAACTGAACTGCGTGGGTTCACAAGCCAGAACCTAGACACCTCGTTAACCAGATTGTACAATTTGAAGAATGTTTCGATTTGACTGCTTTGGAGGGGGCCATAAATCACACTTCTGTCCCTGAATAAATCTCTGGTTTATCTACAAGCCACAGGAATAAAAAGTGTTGATCAGGAAAAAGCAAGCAGAAATGCCCATAGTTCTAACAGCTCTGCCAAGTCCTAGCAATCTCTCCATCAGAAAGAAAAGGAAGGACCATCTTCCAGATGGACATCATGTTTCCTTACCCTGCTCTAGAGACCTCCCCACCTCCAGACTGCAATTCTCTAGTAGGTTCTCAACACTCACAACATCACAGATCTTTCTCCCTCCAAGGAGTAAGGAAATGAGATGTCCTTGGCCTCACAAACAGCAGCAAGGCAGAGTGACTTCTCCTGGTGACAAGTGTAGGGCACAGAAGTAAGAGAATTTGAGTCCATACCTGCACCACAGGGTGGCCTCCTGTCGGGGCTTTGACAGCACCACGGCTGCCCTCTGTCTCATAGTGGGCCCGGTGATGGGGCTTGGGCTGGACCTCGATCCGCAGCTCATAGGAGCCTGACTGATTGGAGAGGGGCCACTCTAGTGGAGGAAGGGATGCAGTCACAGGGATGCTGTGGGGAAAACAGACTGGGTCATGAGAATGTACGATCAAATCAGTCCATCTGTACACTAAATATAAATGGCCCCCTTTCTGGAAATTGTGCCCAGGGGTGGAAGAATAAAATGCTGAGGGCTACAAATTGCTTAGTCGTGATGAAGGAGGTCTACACAAGCCAGAGGACCTCTGCTTACTCTCGTTCTCATCTAATGAAGACAGTGTAGATGGCTTCATGGGGGATGAAGCTAATTTCAATTTGTGTTGGTTCCTGCATGTTTCCAAAGACTGTTATGGCTTCTCTCCTCTAGAAATCATGGAAAACCCAACATTAAGCTCTCAAAACATCCCTCTGCCAGAACACTGGGACCAGAACCAAAGGGCAAAGGCAATGTCACCACTTCACCATGGGCTTAAGTACTTCTCTCTTAAGCACAGTCTGCTACAGTCAAGTGGCAAAGAGACCAGGAGATAGTGAGAGTTTCTATATTTGATTATCTTGATTAGCAGTGCATTTGGGAGTGAGTTCAGGTCTACTCACAATCACTAATTGATGAGCCACTGAGCAATGGGTTCTAGAAGCCAAGAGAGGAATCTAGCTTGGGTATGAGTGAACCAAACCACCTGAACCCAATGTGAAGTGCAAAGGGACAATCAATATCATGACTAGGGTTCCATACCCAAGTTCAAGTTTCAGCCCCAACACCTACTCCCCTGTGACTTTGAGCAAATACCTGTAACTCCCTAGACCTCATTTTTCCTCAACTGTGAAGTGGGCATACTGAAATCCTATGAGGATCATAGTATCGGAGTAGTCAATGACCATTAGCACTAACGGTTTTCCTTGAAAAATGCACACACGTGTATAGGCATACACACACATACACATCATACACATACATATACATGCATGCACACACACATGTACATGCACACATATATATACTCATGCATTTACACAAATGTACATCTACACACACCATACACATATACAGGGATACACATATACACATACCACACACATTCTTAGACACACAGGTACATACTCACATGCACACACCACACACACATGTACATGGACACGTACACAATACATATGCACATGGACACCCACACCACACACATGTACAGACACATACACATATACATATGTACACATGTGTATACACACACAACCACACATGCATGTACATGGACATATAAATATACACACCACACTCATACATACATACCACCTGTACATGGGCACACATACACATACCACACACATATGTACATACCGTCTGTACATGGGTACACATACACATACTACATATACATAAATATATATATATAACACATGTACAGAAACACACACCGTACCATACACATATATACATACATGAACACACCACACACATGCACATCATTTCTCTCTGATGTGCCTCTCTGATTTGGCCATGGTGTCACATACAGAGACCAAACTTGAGGGCAGGTCTTAAGTTTCATTTTCCTGGAGTCTCAACACTGCCCAGTATATACAACAGCTACTCGACATGGCTTAGAATTATGTCATTAAAGCGTCAACCAAGGTCTTGAAAATCTGCCCAAAACCGTCCTTCTGTGTCTCAGAAAACATAAAATGTTACCTAAGATCACAGAGTGAGACACAGATTGGGCTCCAACTCAAGTCCCCTGACTCCAAGCCTAGGATGCGCTCGTATCTCCACACTGCTCTTGTCTTACCCACTTACTTCTAAATGTGCCTGAGAAAAGTCTCCATGGAGTGACTTAGAGCCAGCCTGACATTGGGTAGGATCTCAGAAAATATTAAATGGGTAGATGAGATAGATGCCCAGCTGGCTGATAGGCTGGCTGGCTGGCTGGATGGATGGATGGATTGCTGGATGGGTAGCTGGCTGGCTGGCTGGCTGGCTGGCTGGCTGGCTGGCTGGCTGGCTGGCTG
>LOJH01017023.1:7918-18602 GCA_001685095.1 Ellobius talpinus
GAGAGAGAGAGAGAGAGAGAGAGAGAGAGAGAGAGAGAGAGAGAGAGATCAGAAAGAAAGAGTCAAAAGTTCCTTCAATGTGCGTATTCATAAGCAAATGTACGTACACAGAATGGGAGATACTGGACCATAAAAAGGAGGTCTGAAGTACTGTTACATAACATCAGAGTAAATAAGCCTTGAATGTATCATTGCTAAGTGATCAAGATGGACAGTCATACATGTGATTCATTTACTTGAAACATCTATTGTAGGTAAACCCATAAACAAGAATGGATTGTTATTAATGAGTTGAGAAAGATATTTCATAATTTTCTGGATTAAAGGGCTATTTGAGGCAAGAAAGTTGAAGAGCAAGAAGGTTGTGTTGGGGTGGAGGAGGGCAGCTAAGAATGGGGATGAATTAGAAGGGGGCATAATGGTGCATATGCATGAAAATAACTTCTTTAAATTCACCACTTTTTATCCTAATTATAAATTAATTTTAAATGAATTAAAATGATAATGACAAGGTGAAAATAAATGTTCTGGAATTCAACAGTTGTGATGGAAAACCAGTGAACTATATAATTTAAAATGATGAGGTCTGAGTTATATAAATTAAATCTCAACAATATTAGAAGATGAAAGAAGAGCTGAAAAACCAATAAAACATATCCTATAGAGTAAGTTAGACCCAAAGAGGAGCAACCTAGTCCCAGTGAAAGTGAGAATCGGGTAATAAAAACAAGACTAGAAAGTACCAAAGTTGAATAAGAAGGTACAGAAGAAAAGGGAATAAAGTTAATATGTCCAACCAAGGGGAAGAAGAAAAAATATCGCCAAAGGATGGACATTGGATTGTTGAGTTATATCTCACAAAAATTTAAAATATAGTATTTTATGAACATTAGCCAAGAAGTTCAAAGTAGACAATTTTTCAGAAAATATAACTTATCAAAACTGATATAAATAATACTAGACTTGGTGGATGTTATAAGGCCTTGAAGTATAGGATACAGTTATTATGGTTTTGATCCAAAGGAAGGTGGTGTTTCCAGTAGGCTCAATGACGAATACGTTCACATAACATAGAAAAGATAATGGCAATTTAAATACATACATGCAAAGAGTTTGTAAAGAAAACAAGGATCCAGAGATGCTGCTTAGTGGCTAATAGGGCTTGTTACACTTACAGATGGTCTAGATTTGGCTCCCAGCATTGAATACTATAGCTCCAAGAACTCCAGCACTTCCTCTGGTCTATAGGTACCCACAAACATGTACACATGCCTCAGTATATAGAAACATAATTAAAAAGAAGATCCTTAAAACAAGAAATCAATGCAGTGACAAAGTTGCCAACAGCCGGATAGATACACTGATGAAGAAGGTAAATCATCAAAGAGGTCTATGGCCTGATGTATAGAATCTGCAGATATCTGTATGATGTGATGGCAAAGGCTGATTGTCAACTTGATCCAATCGAGAGTGATCTGGGAAGAGAGTCTCAATGAAGAATCATCTGGATGAAATTGGATAATAGGCATGCCAGGAACAGATTTTCTTAGTTGGTATGGGGTGAAAAGCCCACCCTGAGTGTGGTTGAGGTCATTTCATGGGTAGGGTTCTAAAATGGACAAGTCTAGAGAGGGTAGGCTGAGCAGAAAGCAAGGAGCAAGGCTGCATCCATGTCTTTGCTCTTGACTGTGCTGTGGTCAGCTGTCACAAACTCCTCCACTGTGGCTTCTCAGAAGTGATGGACCGTAACATGAAACTGTGAGTTAAAATCAAACATTCCTCCTGAGAATTGCTTTTGTCTGGGCATTTTATCCCAGAAGCAGAGAGGAAGCTAAGACAGACGAAAAGTTCAGATCAACAGTGGCTTTGTAGATTAAGACCATGGCTCAGTTGACCATAACACAGAGACAGCACCCTGAAGTAACTGCTTTGATCTAATGGAGTCACAATCTTTGCCAAAAGGAGACCAAGGTGAAAGGGTGTAATCACAGGTGAGCAACGGGGTGCAGAAGACCTCAGCCCGGTGCTGACTTAAGAAGTATCAGGCAAGGCATGAACACAGCCTCACTTGGGAAAGGCTAGGCAAGTCTCTCCCCTAGAGCTGCTGAGGAAACACATCTCTGCCTACAGGTTCCTAATAGCTGATGAGATTCTAATGGAAAAATTATAAGAGAATACATTTATGCTGTTTTAAATCACGAAGTTTGTGGTGATTTTTTAAAGCCACATTAAAATGATTTCAAGCTAAGATGTGGCAAAATAGCAGCCATAACCCTCTACTTGACACTAAGCATAAAAAAATTCATCTGAAGTGACAAATTAAATAATAAAGGGTAAATAAATGAATACAGAGATGAGAAAAACAACTGTCTACCAGAAACATGGCAAGAGATCTTCTCGACCCTGGGAAACATAGCATCCCTTAAATAGGAAAAGTCCACACACAGCACAACCAAGTGTAAAATAAAAACTTCAATTCTAATTTCCATTTAGTGAAGACATGTACAAAATAAGAACACAATAAAATGAAGAAAAATGGATGGACATGTTATTTCTTTAATGGGAGCAGAGTGAAGAAAGCAGTCTCACCTCTTGTGTGTGTCATACATGTGTGCCATACATACAGGAAACATCATACACAGTTTATATGTGGTACAAACACGGCAGCCATTAACTCACAGTCACAGTGAAGACATGCACTGGGCACACATCAGACTGGCCAAACCATCAGCAAAGGATTCCTCCTCTTTATCTTTGAACCACTGGCTATATGGATTCTGGGAGAGGTAGGGCCACTCTTTGTGAATCTACTGCTGAGCAAACCCAGCCCCAGTGGACAGCTGCAAATCCAGTCACACAGATGGCCCTGGGTCTCAAAACAAAAGAAATAGACATGAGCATGAGGGAGGACAGGTGTGGAAGAAGAGAGTAGACAGGAGTGGTGGAGAAGTGGGTGGGAGAGTGGTCAGCGGGCATCTTGTACATGTGTGAAACAGTGTAAGAGCAATCTAATTTTTAAAAAACATGCGTTATCACCTTTAAATAATAAGAATAATAATTTAAATTTCAAGCAAAAAACTTAAAGGCTACTCCATCAAAGAAGCTGCAGTTACAACAGAAGAAACACACTGCAGTTGCAAACAGCACTGGGTGTGACTCTTGAATCCACAGGACCAAGGACATCCAAAGGGAAAGCAGGCGCTGTGGGCAGTGAGTGACGTGACAACCACGTGAATATGCATGCTGCCACCCAGAAGGATGCACAAGGAAAGTGCTCTTGGTAAATACCTGGTGGTTTTGCAGGACATCAGGTGCCCTCTTTTGATGTGGGTTCAAAGGAGGAAAATCTATCAAGAGAGTAGACCCCTATCATAGCCATGGTCTCACTTTGCGGTTTCCATTACCGCCGTCAATGTGATTTGGGAAGATTAATGGAAAATTACAGAAATAAACATTCCTATGTCTTCCTACTTTGCTTCAAAATCTTAACGTAGCTGTTAGGACAGTTAAAATTACACAAATGATGCGCATCCCTGGTTTTAAATGTATGTGTGTGTGTGTGTTTGCATATGTGTTGGGGTTAGGTGTGTGCTCACCCATCTGTGAGCATATGGAGGCCAGAAGTCAATGTTGGGTGTCTCCCTCTAAGGCTCTCCACATTAGTTTCACAAGCAGGGTCTCTCCCTCAACCTGGACCTCGACAATGTTTTGGCCAGACTGGCTACCCATTGAGATGTGAAGATTCTCCTGTTTCCACATCCCGAAGCTAGAGTTACCTGAACACACCACCACACCAGGCTTTTACAAGGGTTTGGGCAACCAAACACAGTTCTTTATGCTTTTATAGCAAGTCTTCTTTCATTAAGCCATCCCCTAAGGCTCCATAAATTTTCCTTTAGCTTGCATGAATTATTCAAATTATTTGGCCCCCTGTTGTATTTACAATGATGTATACACTGTGTGGCAGCTGTGCCCTCATCCCCTCTCCCGTTCTTAGCAACAATGAAGCCGCAGTAAAGTCTGCTTGGGGTGAGAGGCATCCCTCTGCCCAGTATTCCCAGGGTGTGAAGAATATCACCATTTCCAGTTGTCCATTCAGCAGCGGCCTCCATAGTCAGGTCAACTGTGGATCACAGCGATTGGGTTCAGGTAACTAGCACTTTACCAATTTATGACCCAAACCATAGCGGGAGTGATAACAACTAACTTAATGCAGTGTGTGGTTACAGTTCTGGTCTATTACTGTTATCTATCTCTTACTGTCTCTAATTCATGAATTAAATTTTAGAAAGTATGGTGGTACTCACCTTTGATCTCAGCACTAGGGAGGGAGTGGCAAGTGAATTGCTTTGAGTTCAAGGTCACCTAGCCTACAAAGAATCCCCAGGCCAGTCAGAACAGCCTAGTAAGGCCAGTCTCAATAAACCATTTAAGTCTAGATATTTGTGAATAGGAAGAAACATAGTAATAGCAGGATTAGGTAGAAGTTCCATTTCAGACATCAACTTGGTATGAAGTGTCTTGTAATGGTCATGGGAAGACTACTGAATTCATGACTTGTGGCTTTTAAGACACTCATATTATCCTTGGATTAGAAAATTGACCACAAACTGAACAAAAAAGCCACTGAATAGGGATATTAGTAGTGGAGAATGGGTAAACCACCCTGCACCGTGATTTCTATTAACCTGTAAACCAGTGGTGGCTATTAAATTTGACATTCCATGCCTCTTTGTCTTTTACTTGTGATTGCATTAGAAAACCATCTCCTCAGCCATCTTTGCTGTTCTACCTTCACCATGACATGGAAAAAACAAGTGCTCATGTCTGATGCCAAGAAATCTCTGAAATTAAATGATGTGTGATTATAAATATGTGGCATCAATTTCTGTAATGCTTTTAAGTGTCCCCAAATCTCCTTCAGGATCTCTGGGAAAGATCTACATCAAGCACTTCCTCTCATTAAATCCACTTTTCCTCAAGTACCTATAATCAGTATTTTTTCAAAAATATTTGCATAAATTTTGGTTATCCACTTTCATACTCCCGTATTTCACTTACCCACTAGAGGAAGGTAGGTTTTTTTGTACAATTTTTTTCATAGGTTTTCTGTGATGCTGTATACACACATGCGTGCACATACACCTCTCGTCCACTTCAAGCTAAGGACACTGCTTTCAGAGTCTAAGCTCTAAAACTGTATCCATTGGAAACCTTGTTCTGTGCTCTTCTGTCCTATTAACTGGAGAGTGGCCTTCCTGAATTGAGAATGCAGCTGCAAGAGGAGACGAAATAAAATGTCACTGAGAACTGTGGAGAGTGGCCGACTCCAGAGCCACCCATTTTTTTTTTCTCAACAACCACTCCATGAAAGGCTAGGTCGGGCATTCCCTCCTATACTTTGTACATGGGGAGTCAGGGTACAGAACTGGAGTGGTCTGGGTAATTGACTCGAGTTCACAAAGTTAAATTGACTCCAGACTCAAGGAAAAGGTAAAAAATAAAGACCTTGTCTTGGTTCATGTTGAAATCTGGTCTTTGCTCCCCTGCCCTCTGGTCTCTTTCCCAACTCAACTCCACACTAAGGGTATGTTTTCCAGGTACTTCAGATAAGAAGTAATAACAGGACCAGCAAGATGCTTGACAGGTAAGTGCTCTTGCTGCCGAGCCTGAAGACTTCAGGTCAATCCCTGGGACCAACAGAGTTGAAGGCGAGAGCTGTCTCTAGCGAAATGTCTCCCCCACGTTCATTGCATGCTGAGGACATGTGCAGCCACGTACACATAAAATAAATAAGTGTTAACAGTTGTAAGGAAATAAAAGTGTAAGGAGTGGGGAGGCAGATGGATTCAGCAGTAAAGCACTTGTTGTGTGGGCATAAGGACCTGAGGTTGGCTCCCTAATACCCGCGTAAAAGGCAAGGTATAGGGGTACATGTGTCCGTCATCGCAAAACTGAGTATGTAGAGACAGACATATCACTGAGGCCTTCTGGCTAGCCAGTCTGACAAGTCAGTGAGCTCTGGGTCCTTAAGAGACACCATTTCCAACACTAAAGTAGGGAGTAATTGAGGAAGATACCCAATGTCATATGCCATCCTGCGCCCTATCTATGCATATACTTGTACACGCGTGCACACAGACACACACGTGTACACACACAAAGAAAGGTAAAATGCATAAGGAAGCTTCTGGAAATACGCGTGATGCTTATAAACAAGGCTAGGAAATGGAAGTTGGGTTTGGACTCATGTTGTACGGAGCGTCAAGCTCCATGCATAGAGGAAGATGATGTCTATCAGAGAGGACCCTGCAGAGCCGACAAGCAGACTGGCTGATGGACTGATGGTGACTGAATGGGAAGCAAAAAGAAGGGGATGGGCATGATGTTTGGCGCTGCAGCAGGTAACTCGATGCTCTGCGGTGCTTCCACCAGAAGACCTGGGCTTAATTCATGACCCTCTCTAGCAGCGTTTTGGTTGTTAAAGATGCATTTGTCATCATCTCCTGCTGAGCTGCTGCTAGGATTAGGGAGGATACGGGCTCCCTAGATGAGACAAACTATAGGCACAATTCAAATGCCAGATGTTCCTTTCATTCCATCCAAACCTCTTCAGAGCACCAGGGCCATCCACCTCACTAAACATATTCCCACGTATTTCAGAATGTTTCTTCCAAAGTGTAGCACCATGAGAAGAACAAAGCGGTCCACTAAGCAAGGGGAATGCAGACCATTTTTTTTAAGTAGAGAGGGAAGGAGAAGCCAAGAGTAACAAAATGAAACTGATAACTTTTCATTCATAAGTAAGAGCCCCCACAAGATGTTGCAGATATGGGTATGAGGTCACATGCTAATCTTCAAAATTGCAGTTCCTTCTTCAGTGATAGTGACACTGTTATGACTGGTGTGCCCTTCCCTCAAGCTCTAGGTTTGTTCCTACACCAAATCATGGTGACTTTCTTTTCCGAGTCCAGCTATAAACCACATTCATTCCCTTCACCACCCAGACCATTCCTGGACTTCTGGTAGGTCCAGCCTTTCCATTCTACCTGTCACCATTACTAACATGTTGGGATTCATGACTTTCCTTTTAGTTTGGCAGAGACGTGGCCACATGAAAGATGTCATTCTCACATAATGGAGATGCTCACCGTGATACAGCCTTATCCCAGGGTGTCAGAGAGCCTGCGGAGGGGTCTGACACATTCCCATTTCATCCCAGCCATCTGCCATTCTTTAAGAAACTAATATAAGGTCATTCCAGGCCAAACATGAAAAGGCACATGTAGCCTACTCTGGCCTGAAGCTCTTTGCAATGACAAGTCTAGAGGCCAGCTATGTGTCCATCAGTAAAGGCTCGAGTAAATGACCCATTGTAGTGATATTTTGTGTTTTGACAAACAAAGCTTGCCTAAAGATCAGAATGCAGAGTTAAGCCACTAGAAGTCAGGCAATGGCGGCACATACCTTTAATCCCAGGACTCAGGGGACAGACAGATCTCTGTTCATTCAAAGCCACCCTGGGCAACAAGAAATTGAACCGGTCTAAAAGAGAAACAGAGCTCACACAAAGGTGATCCCAGCAGTTGGGATCCCATGCCTTTAATCCCAGCACTAGGGAGGTGAAGACAGGAGTGATGTGGTTGGACAGAGAGAGGAATATAAGGCAGGAGGAGACAGAAGCTCAGTGCAGTCAGAGGAGGAGTGCAGTCTGAGGCAGTCAGTCTGAGAATGCAGTTTGAGGAAGGAGTCTGAGGACAAGATCGCCCCTTTCGTAGAGGTAAGAACTCTCTACTGGCTGGCCACTCTGCTTTTCTGATCCTTCAGTTTTCACCCTCTGATAGCTGACTCTGAGTTTTTATCATTAAGACCAAAGAGAATTTGTGTTACAACCCATGATGCTTTTGCCCTCTGGAGTTCAGTAAGAGGAAATTGGTGAATCTGTAAAACACTTGGATTGCTGTGATGTTTTAGATATAAAACCACAGCAGAATAAGCCTATGGCATGTGTACTACCATTTATTCAAGAAAAATGAAAGAGAGCTAACAGTTAATTTTTCTCAAATGGGAAAATTTTCTTCAAATACATAGAAATCCTGTCTGGGCAGAGAAGAAAAGAGAAATCTGATTCTGATGCACAGAATTACTCATCTCATGGTGAAACACAAGTAATAAAAAAACTATAATGAAAATCTATATAAAGACAAAATTCACTGCACAGCAATTGGAGGTGTCCCTCAGGAAGTTCCTCACCTGGGGATTATTCAACTGTTATCCCTGCATGGGGATAAAGTATCCAAGGAGAACAGCTGAATTAACGTCTGAACCTCAAGTGCGCCGTCAGAACCAGAGTGAGAAAGCCATCCAAGGGCAACTCAAGAGCCACCCACTGCCCCAGTGTGGAAAACTTTGACATTGAAATCAAAAGCACAAGTCGATCTGCGAGTGGACGATGGTTATTTTAAAAAAACAAAACAGAGCAGAACAAAACAAACAAAGCCTTCAGTCATCATGTTGACGACTTGGCGCCTTCAGGAGATTCGTGGCCAGGAGCCCCCCTCCCATTCATTGGCTCCAGTGTAGTGTCCAGACCTAATGGTGGAAATGTTCTCTCCTCGTTTTTCAGCCAATGAACACAGGACAATGGATCCTGGCAATTACTCTGTGAGTCCTAAGAGGAAAATGGTTCCGACTGCTAACATGGAGAGGACAGGAACCTCCTGAAGGGCAAGCCATCACCATTGGGCATCGAAAGAGAAGCAACCCAGATCCAGCCGCACACCTGCACAAATTTGGGGAAAGTACATGTGTTTGAGAAGCATGTTCAACAACAACATGGACAGTCCCCAGCAGCCCTGGCCATGAGATCGTCTACCGTACAAAATGTCCAGCTTCTCCAGTCTCAGAAAGTGAAACGGAGAAAGTGAAGTCCACAGAAGAAAAGAAACAAGCTATACCAGACACACTGCATAGGCCTAGTGAGAATTCCAATATGAAGAAAGTGCACACACACACACACACACACACACACACACAATCTGAACACTGACTAGAGTTGGTAATAGTAAAATATTGGAGTTTTTAAGTATGAAAATTTCGTGTCTAATATTTTTAGATATATTTGATTTGAAGTGAAAACTGAAATGGTTACCAAGAAAACATGTGATCTTGTCTTTGCTTCAAATTAAGTGAGACTGGAAGCAGCCGTTACTGAGGGAACCCACACAACAGTGTTACTCCAAGTTAACAACTGTAGAAGCCAGATGAGCGATATTTGGAAGAGCCTGACATATTTTTTAACCTGTTTTTCCATCTTAACTTTCAATTCAGAGAGAGAGAAGAGAAGAAACAGGAGGAGGATAAAGAAGAAGATCTAGGAAGGAAACTAGGGAGATGGGGAAGGATGGAGGGGGGATAGAGGCAGGGAGGAAGGAAGAAGGAAAGGAAGGATGGAGGAAGAGAAGAGGGAGGAAGGAAAGGAAGATGGGGTTGTGAGGAAATTGAAGAGTGAAGGAAGGGAAGGGACGGAAGGGTAGAGGGACACAGGAAGAAGGGAGGGAAAAGAAGGTAGAAGAGAGGAGGGAAGACAAGTCAGTCAAATGGATGGGCCCTGCATTTTGCATGCTGTCCCTCCTGGCTCTGCCTGTATCTGCCTACCACCTTCACCCCTGGCACTTGTTTGATTGTCTTCCCAACTCTGACTTCCTACACTCTCCCTTCAGGGAGTAGCACTGCTCTAGGCCCTTTGGTGTCTCTCACCCCTCACACTGTCCTCCAGACTCCATTCTGGGTTTCTGTCCTCATGCTCTTCCTGGCTTTTTGCTTTGGTCCCGCCTCTGCCTTTAGCTGCTGCGGCGCCTTCCACCCTTGCTTTGTAGCACATCACATCTCCAAATCCATACTCAGTCAAGCGACCATTCCTTGCTCCATCAGCTTTACTAGACTCTGAGGTTCCCATGGGCAGACACGGTACCTACCCAAGCACAGCTCAGCGCTCAGCTTTCTAGAATTTGCTGATATTTTATCATGCTTTGGGGTGGGATGTGGCTATAGAAAACCAGGGATATTCACACTGGAGACGAAAAGAGCTCAGGTTTCAATAAGTTCAGAAGAGAAAATGTGGTTCTTAGAGGCTGAAAAGACTGAGGCAAGCATCTCCGATTTTATCCTTTGATAGAAAAATGAAAATAAGGTAATACAAAGCCACTCGCTGTTATTAGATATCTCTCCTTCCAGCTGTGAGGTCATATGTCATTCTGTGTGGAAAGGGGTGACAGAAAGGCCTTGAAACAGACAGTGTTTTAATCACATTGTGACTATAGACTGCGAGGCATGGCTGCAGTCTCCTAGTTGGCAGAGTCCCCCTACATGGGCAGTGCTGTTTTTCTCCTGAAGAGCTTTATGACTCTGGCACTTTAAAGAAATACCCAGATCTGCAAGCTCTGACCAGCACTGGTCAAAGGCACTGCTAGTTTCTTCTCTGGTAAACTGTATGAGGAATTCATTACTAACACAGTCTCCCTCCTGATAACTAGAGGACTTGTGGATAAAGGCACCTGTGGCCAAGCATGGGGACCTGAGTTCAATCCTTGGGACCCACGTGGTGAGAGGAGACTGATTCCTGCAAGTTGTGTGCACGCATGCGCGCGCGCACACACACACACACACACACACACACACACAC
>LOJH01017025.1:9088-22503 GCA_001685095.1 Ellobius talpinus
TCCTTGCCCCAGGCCTTCCCAGTTTCCAATAATAAACAACAAAATTAAGGAAACAGAAATAAACAAGAACCTGACAGAGGTGAGACCTGTGATTATGGGAAGGGCTTCGGAGTGGAGCTGGAGTCTCCCAGAGTTTCCAGATGTGACCGAAACCCCTTGTCTTCAAACACTGTCAGTAGCAATCCCCTCAGCAGTACTGGGGTACTTAACCCACAACAGAGTAGCTGGCTACCCCAGGGTCCTATTGCCTGCCTTCTCATGCCCAGTGGCCCCACCAGTGTCTCTAAGCCAAAGAGCATCCCCTGTCCTGTGTGTTAACTCATTTGTACAGAGGCAAAAACCACATTTTAACCCTCCAGAGGAGAGAGATGCTTCTGTATCAAGAACATATTCATGGCTTTCCTTCAAAATAACAAGGTCACAGGCCTTGCACAACTTGGATCCAAGCAAACAAGAAAACAAGAATGGACTAAAAATGCATTTATACAAAAATAAAATCTTATTAATATCCTATTCTGGAGGTGGGAGGGAAGGAAGGAGGGAGCAAGGATGAGAACGAGGGGAAAGGATAACGGGAGATCAGGGGAGGGAGGCCAGGTGAGTTGGGACTCCATGTAGCAAGAGGAACCAGACCCAAGGAGAATCTAACAAATGACTCATTTCTTTCCAAATTGGGTGAACACAAATGACTAGCTGCGCAGCCATGTAGTGTAATTATGTAACTTAGTTCTAATGTTCAAACCCGATCTCCACCCTACACATGAAATTACTCAAAAGCCTCTGGCTCCATTGATGAACAGTTGGCTACGGTATTACTCCTGTCCCTCCCGATGTCCGTCCCTTGTGAGGCACGCTGCTGGGCGCAGGCCCACTCACACTCTACTTGGTTCTGGGCCAAACCAAAAGTTCCGGAGAAGTCAAATCGTCAAATTCCAGTTCCAGCTACATCCATGATTCATAATTGAGGCACAGGCAAGCCAGATCCATAAACCTAAATACATCAGGGTTTGTTTTTCAATGTTTCTCAGACTACACAATTAAGCCAAGCAGTTTTCATGTCCAAGAGGAAAGCTAGACTCTTAAGCTTACCTAGAATTCAGACTTAACCCTTAAGAAGGAGGTGCTGCATGCCATCCTAGTCTAAAATTCACCAACAGCCTATTCTGGCAAAGGAAATCTTTTGGGCAACCTTAAATATGAAGAATGAAAAGAGCTTTTAAAAAATTGTGAGGCAAATTTGCTAATTATCAAGAAAAACCCTATGGCCAAGACTGTAGGCTACTAAATCACTTGCTATTATCCAGACAGATTGGCCACTTTGCAAAGCTAAAAGACACCAACTGATGGCGCACAAAGTAAACATTGGTCTGTCCTCTGACCCAAGCCAATCTGGGTCTTCCTGAGATAATCAGGGCAGGATTCCACAGAAATCCCTGGCCATATTAATTCATTGATTCCCTCCTGCACCATGTCTGTTTTGTTCTCTGTCCTTTTTTCTCCCGTGCGGGAGATGTGCACACATGGCTGGATGCACGTATGTATCACTGTCCACCATACCCACATAAAAATGCATCAACACGCATGTACCGACACACACGCTCCACCCTTGGGCAAGCCGTAAGGCAGTGGTATAAACAACCAGTTGGCCACCCCATGATGATGGATTGCTAAAATACTGATTTTCAGTCATGGAAAAAAAATAATAAAAGCGCTCAAAGTATCATTTACGGCGCATGGCAGAACTCTTGCTGCTGCATTCCGAGGTTTTGAATCATGACCCCTTTTATTAAATTATGTTGCCTTCCCACTAAATCTGATCCTGATATTTTCTTTATAAAAACACTACAAGTCACATGCTAGGAAAAACTTCTTTGTAAGTCATATACCTGATAAAAGATATATACACAAAATACAAATAAGGAGTTATTAAAAAGTAGCCAGGTGTGGTGGTGCAAGCCTTTAATCCCAGCATTCAGGAGGCAGTGGCAGGCGGATCACTGTGAGTCTGAACCCAGCCTGGTCTACATAGTGAGTCCCAGGACAGCCAGGACTACACAGACCCCCCCAAAAAAGTAGTAAGCAAACCAACAACCAACAACCCAGTGTTTTAAACTAAAACTTCCTCAAAACAGGTACGTGTGGGGGCTAGAGAAAGAAAGGGCCCAGCAGTTAAGAGCACTGGCTGCTCCTGCAGAGGACCTGTGTTCAGTTCCCAGCACCTAAACAGCAGCTCACAACTGTCTGTAACTCCAGTTCCAGGGCATCCAACACCCTTTTCTGGCCTCTGTGGGCATTCACACATATGTTTGCACTTAACATACAAGCAGGCAAACAGTCACACACATAAACTAAAAGGTACATGCAACAAGCATGTGAAAACCTGATTACTAAAGAAATGCAAACATAAACCATATGGGTGGCAGTAGGTGTGGCGGTGCATGCCTATAATCCCACAACTCGAGAGACAAGCAGGAGATGCTTCATAAATCTGAGGCCATTCCAGTCCTCATAGGAACTATGAGGCCCGCCAAGGTTACAAAGCAAGACCCTGTCTCAAGAAAATACAGAAAAACAAAAACCCTTAGGATGTATCCCTAGACATGCCTCAGAATGACTTAAGAAAAACTGAATGAGTAGATAAATAAGGAAGCTGACAGCAACAAAAGCTGGGGAGGATGTAACAGAGGGGTAGAAATCTGAAACAGCGGCAGCCAGCTTGAGAACAGGTAGGCACGGGTTCAGACACAGACAGACAGAAGATGGAGGCATGGAGGACATGGGAAGTGAGATGCAGAGGAGTCTAATCTGGGCTCGCTCTTCGTTAAATGGTACCAAGAGGAAATATCTTTTCCTTAATTCAACACTGAGGAACATGGGTAACTTGGAGATTATTACTAATAAATTTAAGCCACAAAACACAGACACATGCACGCATGCACGCACGCACACACACAACCCAGATAGACTTGGTGACCCAAGCCTTCCATTCCAGCACTCAGGAGACAGTGGCAGGCATAGATATGTGAGTTCAAGACCAACATAGTGAGACCCTGTCTCAAACAAACAGAACAAAAGCCAGTCAGAATCCCAGGGGATCTCAGGATGAAGTAAGGCTATAAAAAGCAAACAAGGGGACTAGGGAAATGGCTGAGTGGGTTTGAATATTTCCTACTCAAGCCTGAGAACCTGCATACAGATCACAGATTGCATGCCCCCTTGTCAGTAGGCATGGCTATGCATGTGCCCATAGCTCCAGCACATGCGGGGCAGACACAGACTTGCCAGGGCTTTCCAGCCAGCTTGTCGAGACAGAACAGGTGAGCTCCAAGTGCAGGGCAAGACTCCTTCTCAAGGTACTGAGACAGAGAATTATTAGTAGGGCACGCAACACCTTTCTCTAGCCTTTGCAACACACACACACACACACACACACACAACAATCCTACAGATAGATCACATCACTTCCCTGGAGTAGGAGAAAGGAGCTGGCTGGCACAAGTAATTTTACAATCTGCTATTCTAACCAGATACTGTACACCAGGACCAGAGAGATAAAACAAAAATGGCAAAGCCTGTTTGGTGAATGCACAGTTGCCTCCAGGGTGTGAGGCAGCCGTTCTGATGCTGACTTGCACACTGGTAGGAAAGGACAGATTTGGAAAGCGAAGGTAATGAGACCCCAGAATTCACTGGTTTTGGAAAAATGTTTGTACAGAAATATTGCACTTATTGACATGGAAGAGGACCACAGGGTCTTCTTTAGGCTCCTATTTCTGTTCCAATATTAGCATGAAAGGAATAAATCAACAGCTTAGAGGAAGTTGGCCCAGGAAGCTGCACTCATATTTTTTTTAATGTCCTTAGGAAGTATGTTCTGGAACAATCAGTGATCCAGACAAATTTCTTCTAACACAAAACACACCCAAGTAATGACTCCCCAAGAGAAAAAAAATGGCTCTGGCTTACAACTAACTGTACAGCCAACATCCATGGTTCCAGGCCTTTCTGAAGCCACAAAATGTTCTCATCCATCCCACACCAGGACTATGAGAAATAACAACTGAAATCATTTCTTCAACATGAGCACAGGCTGCAAAAATTAAACTAATGTCCACAATTAAATGGCAGGTGCTAAGATACACACCCCTGCCTTCTCTTCCCAAATGCCACTACCAAATAATTACCCAACGTCTTCGTTGATTATATTGGCTTCTCCTGCCCTCACCCCTACTGAGTCTGTTTCTAAGATTGTCTCTAGGCATCAGTTAGCACCAAGAGATGATAACTGTATTAAAAGCTTGGCTTTCACTCAAGAGGCCTCTGTAAGCCTCAAGGAATGAACTCCCTGCTCACTAGAAAGATTGTGGCTGTCATCTAGGTGAAAGGCATATATCTGAATACTTGGTCCTCATATGATAACAGATTGGGGAAGTTATGAACTTTTGGGATTTATGGAGACCTGCCAGAGGAAGTACATTACTGAGGGAAGGATTTGGGGACTTACAGTTAACCCCTCTTCTAGTTTACTCTCTTGGCTTCTTGTGTGACAAAAAGCAACCAGCCAGTTTCCAACTCTGGCTGCCTGCTTACCTTGTCATTTTGGCCTTCCCCTCTGGAACTGCAAGCCACAGTTCTTTCTTCTATAAAGGTATTTTCTGGCAATGGCATTTACTGGTGACAGAAAACAACTAATACAAGAGCATTTCCGAGGACCGCATGTCCCCAGGCTCCCAGAGAGGGACACAGTTGAGATGATAATGAAAACTCAACTCTCTAGCAGGCCAAAAACAGCTATGTCAACATGGCTTTTTACAGCAGATCACGTGGGCTGACAAATTAGATTCTGGAGGGTGCTCACTCGACGTAGGCACAGAAGACATGTGGTCCAAAGAAAGCCTGCCCATCTAACAGTCACCTGTCAATAAGGACAAACTTCCAAGCTCTGGAGACATATGAAGAAGGCTAGTAGGTATCTCAGTCTCTAGTAATGTATTTTTTTAAAAAAATGCTATCATAAAAGTAACTTAAGGGAAAAAGGGTCTTTGTCTCACAGTTCAAGAGTACGGTTCATCATGGCAGAGAAGTCAAGGCAGCGTGAAGTGGTTGGTCACAGTATACCCACAATCAGGAAACAGATGGGGATGATTGCACGCAATCCAGTTCCCAGCTAGGGAATGGTAACGCCCACAGTGGATGCCTCTCTGTTATCATAATCAAGACAATCCCCCATGCCCCGTAGATGCCCATCTCTCAGGTGATGCTAGATTCTGTCAAACTGACAATGCTGACCATCATAGTGAGTTACACGCAGATGTCACGGCCTTTTTGTACGAAACGGGTGGCCCCATGCACCATCACTCTGGCTTATTTGGAACTATTTTATAGTTTAGCTTTTCAAAGAGACATACATTCTCCATGTTTCTAAATTATTGAGAAAGAACATAATCATTTTTAGCTGAAAGTTGTGCACACATCATCATGACTAACTCTTTAAAAAAGTCAGGAACCCGTTTTTGTTGTAAATAATAAATTTTAAGTGAGACAGAAGCAGGAATATCCCTTGCGGCTCCAAGGTCGAGGTCAGAATGAGCTGTGAATTTAGCAGGGCTCCCCCTCGAAAAGCAAAGAAGCCTGTGAGTATCTAATATATCAAGTAGCACACTAAGATAAACATCACGGCTAGTTAAAATGTCTCACAACCAGTGACATTCCCATGCCATAATTAAAACCACCATAGCACACACACAACTGCAGGGTTTCATGCATTCTGCCTTGGCTTTTGCATCATACATGTTGTATGGATATGCTACATGGTTAAGCACATTCTTCTCTCACGCCCTTCTTCCCCTTTCTACCCAGCCCACCTTCCTCACAAGTCCAGACCAGGCAAACAGCTGAGGTAGGAGTGATAGTCATACAAACCTGACAAAGTCGAATTCTATCCCAGGGACACACTGAATGATAGGGCATGCAACCCCAAAAGTCCTATAGTGAGACTGGAAGTGGAGACATAACTACCTGGAAACTCTCCTGTGCTCACAGACCAGCTAGCCTGGAGAAAGAAGACTCCACCGAGTTATCAAACAGAAGGAGAGAACCGACTCCCAAATGTTGTCCTCTGACCTCCAATGCATCCCATGATGGCAGTATACATACATACAATTTTTTAAAAAGAAAGCTCATTTTCCATAATCTTTGGAGGCCACCCCCCCTTAAAAGCACATGGCACAGAGTGGACCTGTCAACTCCATCTAGACAATTTTGCTCAGTTATTTCTAAGGGATTGAGGTTCTGGCAGACATTTATATATGGGAGGAAAGCAGCAGCAACAAAATAGCCAGGGGAAAAAAAAAGGACAAAAATACATTATAGATAGAGAAAAGCACAGTGGGTTAGGAGAAAGACTGCTGGCTTTGGAACCTGGGATCTGGGCCTCACTTCCAGGTTACTCCAGGCTACTCCGTAGTAATAGTATGTTTTTTACCACGGGGCAGGTTACTAAGTTCTTCTTTCTCTAAGGAGAACAAAACCCATCTGGATTGCTGAAGGACACAAAATGGCAAAGGCACAGGGCTCTGCACTCGCACTGGACAAGCTGATCCCTGGCACCAGTGCATCAAGGGGAGCAGGCTCCACTTGACAGACCACCACTCTCTGAGCCCTTTGGGCGGTGTAGACAGTGTGCTTTCGCATGGTTCTCAAGCTGTGGGTTGTGACCCCCTTTGGAGGGGTTTGGGATGACCCTTTCACAGGGGTCACCTAAGACCACTGAATAACACAGATATTTACATTACAATGCATAACAGTAGCAAAATTACAGTTAGGAAGTAGAAATAAAAAATAATTTTATGGTTGGGGGTCACCACAACATGAGGAACTGTACTAAAGGGTCACAGCAGGAGGAAGGTTAAAAACCAGGACTCTCTAGTAAGAATGAATAAAAACAACACTGAAGAGAGATGGGCAGCTACATTAGAGATAGAGGTCCAGGCAGTGGGGTTGGCTAGAATGGGAACGCTCTGTGCAAAGCAACGGTGGTGATTATTCTTCAGGTAACTCCTCAGAAACTGAGCCTACACTATAACTTCAGGAGTTGCTGAAGCCATAGCTCCAGGTGTTAGTATGATGAGCCATTGTTACTCTGTCTTGAGAAGCCAGGCTCGCTCTGGTCTGTGTTTGCTTCTTTTCCTAAGTTCATGACTCTCTTTCACTGTAATTCCCAGGCTTAAATACACCTTAAGACCTTTACGGAATAACTCCCAACTCTCCTTCAAAAGTGAGGCTGTTGAAGAGCCCAACTGTGGGCCTTGAAGATGGCTCAGCAGGAAAGGTGCCTGGCTCCAAGACCGGCTACATAAATTCCCTGGGACCCATGTGGTGGGGGGAGAGAAACAACACCTGCAAGTGTTCCTCTGACCTCCACATATGTGTGGCATGCGTGCACTCACTCACTGACATACACACACATAAAGGCTTTTAAGAAAGAATCCACCTGTCATTGTAACAGACAATAAAAACACAGTTGTCCACTGCAGACTGAACTAGGTGTAGGCTTAGCAAGGGGGTTATCTCACGCCAGATCCAGACCATGGCTCCAGTGTCCTGAGATGGTGATATGGCCCATAATTAAAGTCAGTAAGAGCACACAGTCTGATAGCTATTATTTAGCAGACTATTTTGTTTTAGAAGCCCGTCCTTCAAAAACTGGGTCCAGCTGCAGTTACACAATCATTGCTTTGATGTTTTAAAAACTGAAGTATTAAAATAAGCAAAAATCACTTTACTAATATTATCCTAATTCTAATGCCAATTTATTTTTTTATTGGTTTTTCAAGACAGGGTTTTTCTGTAGCTTTGGAGCCTCTCCTGGAACTAGTTCTTGTAGACCAGGCTGGCCTCGAACTCACAGAGATCCACCTGCCTCTGCCTCCCAAGTACTGGATTAAAGGCATGCACCATCACCACCCAGCCATAATCAATTTTTATGGAGAACTGTGTCTCAGCTAATCAGAAGGCTGAGGTAGAAGCATCAGAAGTTCATAGTATGCCTGGGTTACTTAGCAAAACCCTATCTTGAAATTAAAAAATTATAATAATACTCAAAGGGCTGGGGGTGGAACTTGGTGGTAGAACACATAGCTAAACATGCACAAGGCCCTGGGTGCAATCCCCACCAGAAAAAAATAAAAAATAAAAAGTTATTTAAACTAACATAAAAGGGCTGAAGATGTAGCTCAGGGGCAAGAGAGATGTAGCTCAGGGGCAAGCCCAGCCCACACAAGGTTCTGAATTTATTCCTCCACATAACGAGAGAAAATGCATTTTTAGGCAAATTAGTGCTAGGAGGGTTTGTTTTATGCCACAATATGATAGTGTAGTATTCTTACCGGTTGGAGGACAACTTTAGAGTCTCTGATTCCAAAGCCGTGATAGACTCACTTCCTTCACTGACAGAGGAGAAAACAGGATGCTGAGAAAGTGTCTATTAAATGATCAAAGGCCACTCGGCTTCTAGAAAAAGCTCTCTGCAGCATGTTACATCTCTTATCAAAGCCTATGTTTAAATTACATTTTTGCCATATAAGATCAAATGCTTGGTGTTTTGTTGTCATTGTTGTTTAGGGTCTTTTTTGTAATTTAGAAAGAAAATTAGAAATGAAGGCATCTTGCTTGGTCTAAGGCTAATTAGTCTATTTTCCTTTCCTACTAAACATTTATACCATTTTTAAATTAATGCTCTTTTTAAAGACTATTATTTCAAATTAGAATCAGTCTGATAAATGGACCAATTAGAAAGCCCAGGGCTTGGAACAAGTTGTTAAAAATGTGCCCACAACACAAGGATAGTTGCTGTTAACCTAACAGATGTGCCAGGACTCAGCTGCGGGCAAAACCATACAAACTTCCCAGCACCAGCCAAACTAACAATTACCATGGTGCTAATGAGCTATTCCTGACGAGCCAGCCTTAGGACTCAATGGACAAAAGCAGGAAAAACGCAGAACCCTATTGCATTACTATTGACTGATCGGTTGGTTGATTGATTAGTACTGGGGATTAAACCTTGCCATGTGCATGCCAGGCTAGAAGTTTACACCAACTGAGCCAAATCCCCTATCTAAATTGCCTAATTTTTAAGACCCAGCGAAGAACTAACTACAGAACAAACCTGTGTTGAAATGGATGCCCGTCTTCTGCCTCCACCAGGTGATCTACCCTTGAGTCATCTCTGCCTGAAAAATGACAGACACGAATGGCTCCATGCACTCCAAAGGAAGAGGGTCTGGGGGTCCAGCCCTCACCCCCATCTGCACATGTGCTTGGCAGCCAGTCCAAACCCAAACTGCGGCACAACAAGGAGCCAGAGAGCCTTTCAAAGACTGCATTAAGGATCTTGCACTCCCCTTCTGTCCAAGCCCTGCATGTGTTTGTTGCACCATTACCACCCCATAAAAATGTGAGTCTGCAATAATTCAAGCAAAACTCTCCCACAGTCCTTATGCTGCCTCCCCAAACACAGCAGGGCCTTTCCCAAGTCCTCTTTCCTATTCCAGCTTCCCCAGCGTCACACCACACCACACCACACTGTCACGGGGGCTTTTGCAGACTGCTTTATCCCAGGACACACCAGTTTTCCCAGTGCCTCCCCCTCCCTGTTCCCCCCCCCGCAACTCCCTGCCCTTACTGTCATGACCACCCTTTTCCTTGTAGCTCCGTCTGCTCACCTGTTGGCTCTCCTGTGGGTGTACCATTTTTAGGGGACGTACTATGTAAATTTCAATAAGACCCTCGCTTAGCTACATGGACATCAACAGTGGCCATTCAGTATGTGACTCCATCGTCGGTGCCAAATAGAGCCTCCTATGCCTTAGTGACATTTGTCTATTTTTCACTCTTGCCTTTCTCTCTGAAACCAAATGGAGAGAGGCCACCAAGATGGCTCAGCAGATAGAGATGCTTGCTGCTGAGTTTGACAACCTAAGTTCGATCCCCAGGACCACATGATAAAAGAAAAGAGTCAATGTTCATAAGCTGTCCTTTGACCTCTCCACATGTACACATATATTTACACACATCTACTCACACACACACTAATGTAACAAAAGTTTAAAGCATGGACAGAGAGGGTTGCATGAGAGATGCCATTTTGGCCTTAGGAGGGAGAGTGCTTCCTGCTCACTCTGCACCTCCAGGGCCCTTGCAGAAACCTGTGAAGAGATCCACACAGCACTGGAGGGGCTGCTGCTAGGTCTCCCCTATTCACCATGTCAGGCTTAGTGTAGAAAGGCCTGAGAGTACGGCCCTCTGGGGTGAACCTAGGACAAGGACAAGCTCAGAGAACAGTGTATAGGAAAGACTGAAGAACTGAAGATGGCTTACATCCTGAACCCAGGCCAGGGCAGAACTCTGGGAACCAAACCCACTCTTTCTGCTTCTCCTTTCCCTATCCCTAACAGCCAACTTCCCAAATCTGTCTGAAACATAGTCTCCAGAGACATCCCAGAGACATTCCCACAGAGACATCTCTGCAGAGACATCCCCACAGAGACATCCCCATACAGACATCCCCCAGAAACATCCCCACAGAGATATTTCCAGAGACATCCCCACAGAGACATCCCTGCAGAGACATCCCCACAGAGAAATCCCCACAGAGATATTCCCAGAGACATCCCTGCAGAGACATCCCACAGAGACATCCCCACAGAGACATCCCTGCAGAGACATCCCCACAGAGAAATCCCCACAGAGATATTCCCAGAGACATCCCTGCAGAGACATCCTGCAGAGACATCCTGCAGAGACATCCCCACAGAGATATTCCCAGAGACATCCCTGCAGACACCCCCACAGAGACTTCCCCACAGAGACATCTCTGCAGAGACATCCCCACAGATGTCTGTTGTCCCCACCGAGTCTCTCACCTCACACCCAGTTCCCAATGGAACAAATCAATTCCAGCTGACAGACACAAAGGTGGAGATGAAGAGAAGACTCTTCTGCAGGTGGTTACTCTTGTGTGTCCCTCCCTCTGTAAAGAGGCCCAGCCTGTTAAAAGGAAGTTACCAGAGAAGCCCAAAACACATGGTGAAATACCAGACCGATTCCTCTGGTTCACGCTCCCCACAGCTGATGACCACCTTCCAGCTGCAGGCTACAGGGAAGCTAAAGGCGCTCCCACCCTCCCAGCTAGCTCTAAAACAACAGTGAACTTTCAAATAAAACAATGCGAGAGACAGGAAAAGCAGCACTTGGTGGACCATAAAGTGTGAGGGAATCTTGGAAGGGAGGGGAAGAACAGTCACATCAACAGCAAGGATCACAACAGGGGAAGCTGCAACCTAGGCTTCAGGGGGGAAGGGGGTCCTTTCCACAGGGCCTGACAGTCAAGCTCAGAGCCACTGAAGGGCATGCAAGGAGCCATGGAGTACCTTTGGTGATGTTATGAGGGGCAAAGGGAAAACAGGGGCATGAGCCCCCAATGCCCAGCCCCGCCATCTGGTGCCCAGCCGTGCCATTTCCCTCTTTCCTTAGAAGCTGGGAGTCACAGCAGCGGAAATGGGCGCTATGGCTTAGGGAATCTGTGTGGGTGTCAGAGAGGAACTGAAAGTTGTTCAGAAACCCCTTCCCATCCTCACTTCCCCTTGGAGGGTCTGACTACTTTCTATGACATCACCAGGGATGGAGAGCCAGACAGCCCACTTCTTAAGACAGGGACTGCTTTGGAAACTCGGCAACTGCAGAGAAGATCAAAGGCAATTCCAGAAATAAATGAGTTAAGTAAATAAATAAATAAGATAAAGAAAAAGCCAGAGCTTGTGAGTTACTTGAAGAAATCCAGAATACAAAATAAAAGGACCACGATAAGCAAAGAGCACACTGGCCCAGAGGAGACATAATATAGGTCCCAAAGCCATAGACAGAAGATAATTGAAAGAAATCTCTAAGGACCTTGGGAAAGATTTTAAATAATATTAGGCAAACAAGGCGAGACCAGGCTGCTCTGAAGAGGCAATCAATCAGAAGAGAGAAAATTAGAAATGACTGCTAAAGAAACTAATGGACTTGAGAAATAAAAAGAGCCACAAAAACTCCCAAAGCTGTGACCTAAGAGAGCAGATACAGAAAAACACACAAGAGCGAAGCCCAAATCCTCAGACTCAACTAACGTGTGTTTGGGGCCAGAGGAAGAGGGGGGTTCAGAGCACATCCCCAAGACAACAATGGGGGATCAGCTTCTCCTCTAATCAAGGTGCATGTTCTCCAGCCTAAGGGCTGGACAAAGAGTCCAGTTACCAGAATGGATGCCCTGCTCTACCCTCAAATGGGCTCTGATCATGTGACATCCAGGCTTTGGAAGGTACAGATGGCCTTATGGTTTAGTGGTAACAAAATCAAAGCATGGTTGAGAACACCTCACTCTATTCTCCGCTGGAGGAACACCTTGCAGCCTCTGCATCCATCTCTTCTGAAAAACAGATCCTCTCATCTCCCCTGAGTATGCTGATGCTATTTATTTAATCAACCTGTTGAGGGGAGAGGCCCACGACCTAAACCATTACTGGAGATGATCCGTCATGGACAGAATGCAGAGATATAATTTAAGGGATGTGTCACATGAGCTGGTCCAGCCAATAAGCACAGGATCATCTCATAACGAGCTATGGCTGTCACCCCCACATGAGTGGCCTGCACAGTGTGGGTAAGCCACCACTCAAATGAAGTCTCCCGTGTCTGGATTCTACTGTCAGGACTGGTAGTAATTAGGAGATTAGGAGCTAATCAAGATGAACAGCTAAGTTCTCGCTTCCAATGTCCTAGTTTGTTGGGCTTCCCTTTCTGAAAACAGGGACGGTGAACTAGAGTCTTGGCCACCAACCTGTCCACGGGGCAGCATCACCTGGGGAAGCTCCTAAAACAAGAGCCCACCCTGGCAGATCTGACTGACAGGCCAGGGAAGAGGCCACTCACATGGTCACTGCTGAGAGCCTGTTGATGGTGACTTCTGTAGGTCCCTCAAGTTCCACTCCATGCAAGATGGAAAAGGTGAACCAACAGAACCCTCTCCCCTTCCTGCCTGCATGGCCGATGGAGTTCTAATCCTGAAGATTAGACATCCTCAACTACTGCCCTATATCTGAGTTCCCTGTGATGTCAGGAGGCCTAAGGAAAACTACACAGAAACCTGGGTACAACAAATGACACTTGTAAGGTGATCAGAGAAGGTTAATTATCATAATTACACTTCTATAACTAAAGTATGGGGTATGTATGCTGAAAACATCTGTGATCCCCAGAAGTAACAGGGTCCCTGTGCCTGTAGCACAGAAATCAATAACAATTTTTTTTCAAATTGACTTAACTGTGCTGATGGAGGAGGGTCATCTGTCTATGTGTTACTTTCATTGGTTAAT
>LOJH01017026.1:1054-13107 GCA_001685095.1 Ellobius talpinus
ATCTGTAATGAGATCTGGTGCCCTCTTCTGGCATGTGGGCATACATGGAGGCAGTATGTTGTATACATAATAAATAAATAAATTTTATATATATATATATGTTAAGAAAAGCTGGCAAGAAACAGACAAGCTAATACTGGGTATTCATAAGTAATAATAAGCCTCTGTGTGATTTATTTGGGAGCTGGGTGGTGGGCCCCTCAAAAAGCCAAGACTAAAAAATTCACACAATAGAAGAAGCCAAAGAAATTGGGACATCAGAGGAAGTCTAAGCTAAGAAAACCCCTACCCACTGAGCAGCAGCCCCCAGCCTCATGAGTTCTCCTCTCAATAGGATGTGTGATCTAACCATGCAAGGATTCCTCTGAAACAACACGGCACACTTGAAGGATGAGCACCTTTGAAACTACTCTAGACAAGAACCTACCTAGATAAAGTACCTGAGGCAAAACTGCAGCCATGGAGCCAAAACAAACACAAAAGGGGTGGCTTCTGCCCTTCTGTGAACCTGCTTCAAGAGCCTCAGCTTCTAGCACCCTAGAGAAAAAGCACCATTTACAGGGTATTTATAAGGCCTTTATGTCCTGGCAGGCACCATAGCGCCAGACCTGTTTGGTCAGCGATCTGTACAAACAGGCTGCCGGATGGCGAATGACTCATGGAATGAGGATCCTAAAAGTCTCTGAAACTTCAGAAACCATTTTTTTTCGACCATATAACATAGATCATCCTACATTTAAAGCTTTGCATCACTAATTGTCTGGTTTCCCTGAAAAGCAAACAAACAAGTCTGCACTGAAAGACCTAAATCATTTTGACAGGTTCAAAACAAGAGATGAAAAAAGGTAAAAATGCCCACTCACCCAGTGAGACAACATTTCCGTAATTCTCCTGCATCACGTCCCTGTAAAGGTCTCTTTGTGTAGGATCCAGAGGTCTCCATTCTTCCCGAGTGAGGTACATGGCCATATCTTCAAATGTCACAGGGGCCTGAAATCACACAATGCTTCCTCACTACTTAGTATCTAGGAGTTTAGTCCCAGCCTTTCTTCTTGAAATTAGAGACATGGTTAGAAATGTCGAGAAGGCATTGGCATTAAGTCTGATCTGTAGAGTGCAAAGAAGAAATAAGAAAGAAAGAAAAAAGACATGTGGTCAAAAGGCAGGGCGATCTACTAGCTGATATCCCTGCCCACTTTGGGACACATCCTCTTCAGACCTAGAACTTACACGGCTCCAGACCTCTACATGCAATGTTATCCTTTTCTAAGACCAGTGACATTCTCTTCTTTATGGTCCAGTTCGAGCACCAACTGTTGTTTTTCCTGCCGCCCCCCCATCTGCTCTTCACTCCTTCCTCGGATACCGCAGTTAATCACGCCACGATTTTGCTGTTCCCACTCCACAGCACTTTCTTGCTAAGGCGGAGGGCTTATCACATTGTATCAAGGTTAATCGGATGCACCTCTCTCCCTACAAATAGTTGGCAAGGAGGGTATCATCCATCTTGTTCGGTTTTATTCTTCTCAGTAGTTAAAGGCATACAGTAGATGTTCGATATATGCTTGTATATGGCTAAATTAGCCAGCACTAAGCCCCTGCAGCAAAATAGCGAAATGAGTTAACCCCAGGGAATTTCCTATAGGGTTTGCAGAACGGGGAAACACCGGGCGAGATGGGTAAGCAGAGGCGAGGTCCGGGAAGCCACCCCCGGCTTACCTGGGACCCAGCCATGAGCAGGGTGGCTGCCATCTCAGGCTCGAGCGTTAGTCTCCTGGGAGAGAGAGTAGCAAAAGTAGCTAGTAGACAACGCTGAAAGAGATGAAAAGCAGGGAGCGAGGCGCGGCTAGAGGCCCTGCCCACTCCCTAGGGCTGGAGTTTTGGTCGCAGGGTATGCAGGGACGGCCCAGGACCGGTCACTCTCCTCCTCTCTGACACCCGAGCGTGACCCGCTCTCCGCGTCTCGGTTAATACCAAGTACATGCAAGGCTAGAGTAAGGGAGGACAGCCCCTGGCTAGGTTCCCCCGGACTGGGGGTCAGGCCGATGCTATTAGACGGAGGCTTTCAACCCAGCCCTACAGAACGCCTCTGCTCTTCCATCTCCGGGCAAGGGCCTTTCCGGCAGCAACCTCAGCCAATCAGCAAAAAAACTCATCAAACACGAGACCAATCAGATGCCAAATCATCAACCCTACTCCTGCCGCGTGGCCGAGCATCTCCACCACGCGTGCGCGCGCCTCGCGGCCTGCCGGGACTTGGAGTTCCACTCTGGCGTACAAAGGCCACTTAGAGGCCAAGAGCTGGGGTGGAAAAAGAACAAAAGGGAGGAGACAGGGCAACGTCCTTCAGGACCAGACGGAGTATCCTCCACTTTCTTCTCGTAGACCACAGCACAACTCAGTAAAGGAGGATTCCCTGTTTTTTTTCTCATGGCCCTACGACCGTCTTTGAGTCAGATATTATCCGCGAGTGTGGCGGCCTGGGCTGAACTCAGCTAGAATCAACCCTCTTTTGACAGCCCAGGCCAGAGCGGGAAAAAGCTCCAGTTCCCTCCCTCGGGAGACTCCCAGGCCGCGGTGGAACTTTGGGCCCCGCCCACGCACTCGCAACACCTCCCAGTGCCGCCTGCAGCGCTTGCTCTCCGCGTCCGAGAACTACAACTCCCAAAAGAACTTGCGGCATTCGCAACCTGCCTGCAGACTACATATTCCAGGAGGCTTCGTGCTGCATGCCCTATGCGGGAGTGCAGTCTGCAGCCAGGATCCAGTATCCTATTAACCCTGTAGGGAGCTTCTCTCGCTGTTTTATAGAGACCCGACCCAAGTGTACTTATTATCTAAAACGCCAGAACACTGAAATCAGAAGCGGGTAAGGAGCTAGGGTGTGTAGGGAGATAGCTGGTCTCAGAATGGAGCCTCAAGGATTTTGCATGATTGACGGTCTCTGCTGAAAGATTCTTGAAAACCTCCCAACACCACGGAGACCCAGGGCCTGTGATGACTGAACCTGAAAGGGTCCTAAGGATGTTAGCAGTCTCTGTTTCAAAGAAGCCACAAACCCGTGTTAGGGCAGAATGAACAGGCTTACCTCCTGGTCTGTGAAACACCCAGTGGATCGCTGGTTCCAAGATCCTCGAGAGGCCTGGGATCCCAAGCCTCAGAGTTCTAAAGAGCCCTGACGTTCGAAAAGATTCTAGAGATCACCAGCAGATTCCAGGGATCTCAGAGCCATGGGTAGAAATCCGAATCCATAGATGAACAGGCAAAGGCTAGAGTTTGATGGTAGGATTGAGCCCAAAGCTTCAAGATTTGCAGAGACCTCAGACTGTTCTATTGCTCCGAGAAAACCACAAGCTCATAAACAGATACCTGGATGAAGGAATTAGACAATGGAAGACGAGGGCTAGGCAAAGCAGGCATTCTGCGTGTGGAAGAGCTTCCAGCTTGCTGTAGCCTTGGAGAGGGAAGTGATGGAAAAAGAATATAGCAGCTTATTAGGGACTCCCACCCTCTTCAAGTTATAAATATCCCAAGAACCTTGGCTTGATGCCCAGAAGCCTGTTGTCTCTGAACAGGAGACTTCTCTGCCTGGGCTGGGAAAAAGGGCTTTTCTTTTGTTTTGCAGATACATCCATGCACTGAAGAACTTAAAAATTTTTTTTTCCAAATATGATTCCCAGCCATGCTTTTATTAGTGTCTTGTTCCCAGTGCCCAGTTATTTATGGCTATATGACTCAAGGATCTACAAATGAGCTAGCAGGACCCCTATCAGCCATAATGCAGCTTTTCTACCTGTGCTGCTCTCTCACTCCCAAAGCTGGGCCGCAAAAATGTGTCGATGCCACACAGAATTATTACTTCTACCTACTGTAAAATTGGTCCAGCCACCATGTAAACTAGAATCCTGAAGGATTTACAAGAGTCAGAAGAGTGTGGCCATAAAGGTCAGACAGAGCAAATTCAGGACCTAGGCTGTGTATTCTTCAGGAAAATCTTTCCAGGCCCATTTTCTTTTTTAAAATTTAATTTTAATGATTTGTATTGGTTGGGGGTGGCGTTTATGCACATATGAGTACAGGTGCCTGAGGAAGCCAGAAGAGGGTGTCCAATCCCCTGTTGGATTTACAAGTGATTGTGAGCCACCCTATTGGGGAGAGCCCTGGACAACAAATTTGGGGCCTCTACAAGAGCAGTATACACTTGTTGCTGCTGTTGTTTCGAGACAGGGTTTCTCTGAGTAGCCGTGGCTGTCCTGGAACTCATTTTGTGGACCAGGCTGGCCTCAAACTCACAGAGATCCACAGGCCTCTGCCTTCCAAGTGCTGGGATTGAAGGCCTGCGCCACCACTAAATCAGTGATTTAGCCACTGAGCTACCTCTCCAGCCCCGTCATTTCCCTTTTCTGTACAGTTGGCATTGCCGTAGCTAAGGAAGCTGAGAAGGGATTTAAAGCACACCTGCACAGAATAAACAATCAGAATACAGGTGTTTGGATGGCTCTACCTTTGGTAGCAGGAGAAACTTACAGAAAGGTCTGTGGATATATTCAATGGCCTAAAGGTCTGGGGAATCGTAGCTACTCTGGGGTGACCTTATCCTTACACTATTGTTTCTGCTGGAAATGCAGAAGGAACTGGAAGTTGGGCCAGTGGGTGGGTTCAAGTTCATGGTATGTATATGTATTCAAGTCTAGTATTTGGGATTGCCAGCAGCCCAGAAAGTTGAGGCCAGCCAAACTCCTAGAAACACAGAAGAGGCCTGTGCTGCTCATCAGCAGGTCTCTAAGTTGAGAAGAGGGCCCGGTCCCATGCAGAAGGAGCTCCCCTTTCAGGGCTCTTCTAGCAGATCCTTTGTAAACTCTGAGGCCTTTTGTCCCTTTGCTGTCAAGCTTTAAATCCTCTTTTGTCCCTCTTGCTATTCTTTTTATTCCCAAGGACTGCACAGGATGGTTCTGTGTGCCCAGCTTGTCAGCCTCTGGAGTAAGTGCTTTTTCTTTATCCACCTGGGAGTAGAGAGGAGGTATGAACAGGGTGGGAAGCACCTGGGGGAGCGGGGCAGGAAGGACAGTGGCTGAAGGTCTTCCTGTTGCAGCTTGCTGCTTAACTCCCAGGGTTGGGGCGTGGAGGGGGAGTGGGGGGTGTCACAGGAGGAGGAGGCGGCTTCCTGCCCTATTGTTCAGTGTTATTCAGAAATACTGTTTTGGGTTTTCTCGAGTGAGTTGGAAAGTCCTGTCTGTCCCCATCATTCAGCAAATGATGAACACCTGTGTGGAGGCTTCAGCACGGCTTGGCCGTGGGAAATGAGGACCTTCCTTGCACGTGTTTAAAATATAAGCCTTTGCTACTGGATCTGTGCTCCTGGGGGCTCTGGAAATGGTTATTTTTAATAAACTTTTTTTTCTAAAGATTCATTTTATTAACTCCCCACGCCGTGTGTGTGTGTGTGTGTTACCAAACTTCAGTTCCCTAAAAGAACAAGCACTTTTAATCTCTGAACCAGCTCTCCAGCCCCATATTTTAATAAACTGTATGGTTATCTGTAAGCAGTCCAACTGTAGTTTTTCTTTGCTATCAGAGGCATTAATCTGTTAAACAGTTTAAATTATGGCTCCGTGTTTGTAATTCTCTCAAGGAAATGACTTGGGTCTCCCTTGACCTTACAGCTGCACCCAGACATGCATCCCGTCATGTCCCCATCTGCCACCCCCTTTTCCCTGGGGAGGAAGGAGGCTTTGTAGTGGAGGTAACATTCAAGCAGTGTGCAGACTGTGGGCATGTCGGAGAGGAAGACTGTAGGAGGGAGAGCTTTAGTCTTGAACAGCTTGTGCAAAGGCACAGAGGCATGAAAGGACAGCTCTGCTCTAGCTTGACTTGGGTTCCTTAGGACCAGAGGGAGGAGCAGCAGAGCAAAGAAGCAGGGCAAGGACTTTGTCTCATGTTCCCTTGCATGCCTGTCTCCGCCTTTGGCTGCAGATCAGTGAAGCTGGTAGTCAGTCCCGCACGAAGGCCCTGGGGGCTGGCCTAGGTGAGGAGAGCAGACGGGTCCTGCAGAAGGAGGGCAGGGCGCAGAGGACTGGGGCGCTTGGTCTCCTAATGCTTCTGCTGGTTTTCCCCAAAGAGAGGATTCTCCCAAAGATGTAGAGCATAGCTTTGAAAATGCATAACAAACTGATTTGGTATTGTCTAGACTGTTTAAAGACATCAACTGGAGCTGGGTTATTATGCCCTTTCTGTGCGATACTAAGCTAGGAATTGGACACAGACCCCTACATGGCTGCAGGGCTGCTGGGAGGATTAAGTGTGAGAAAGACACAGAGGAGGACTTTAGCACATGGTGGCCATTGTCCAAGACAGGAGGGGGTTAAATGTGTCACAGATGCTCTGTGTGGTGAAGGTATATGAAGTGACTCAGAAGGTAACTGGGGATCTGAGTCCAAATCCAAGTTCTCTGTCTCCCAAGAACAAATTACTCCCTGAACTTTGGGCTCCTCAGCTTATAAAGAGTCTAATAATACAAACAGAGCTCTAGTGGTTGCCAGGATCGGGGAAGGTCTGGGCTTGCAGGAGGGAAAGGGCCTCACATGTGTTAGACTCCCAGAGTCTACCACTGAGCCAGTCAGCCTTTAAGAGATGAAAAACTAAGCCAGGTGGTAGTGGTGCATGCTTTTAATCCCAGCACTTGGGAGGCAGAAACAGGTGGATCTCTGTGAGTTCGAGGTCAGCCTGGTTTACAAGAGCTAGTTCCAGGACAGCCAGGGCTACACAGAGAAATCCTGTCTCAGAAAACAAAAACAAAAACCCAAGACTTGGAAGACAGCTCAGTCAATACAGTGCTTGTCATACTATTTGATCCCCTGCACTCATGTAAAAGCTGGGAGTAGTGGCATACTGTAATTCCATCGCTGGGGATGGAGATAGGAGGGTCCCTGTGGCTTACTAATTGGTGAGCTCCAGGTTCAATGAAGAGAACTTGCCAACACACACACACACACACACACACACACACACACACAAGAACATGTACATGCACACAACAAAAAACCTGCTAGACAGACTGGTTGTCAATGTGAAGGTTATAACTGAACTAAACTGCCAAATTATAAATTTCAAATGGTTAAGATGATTTTCCTGGGTGTATTTTACTACAATCCTATTGATTGACGAGGGATCTCTCTGTGTTGGTCAACCTGGTCAAGAAATTCTGAATTCATTTCCCCCCCACCCCCCAAGGGTTTCTCTGTGTAATGCTGGCTGTCCTGGAGCTCATTCTGTAGAGCAGGCTGGACTTAAACAGTGATCCATCTGCCTTTCTCTGCCTCCTGAGTGCCGGCATTAAAGGCATGTGCCACCATCACTTGGCTCAAGTAATTTTTAAGAAGGTTATAATTCCACCAACTCAAGTCGGCCTGTACTTTCAGTTACTTAGGAGGCAAATGTAGGAGGATGCCAAGTTCAAAGTCAGCCTGGGAAGCTTAGGTGAGACTCATCTCAAAAAAAATCTCAAAAAAATAAAATGTAACAGGGCCAGTAGTGGTGGCATACACCTTTAATCCCAGCACTTGGGAGACAGAGGCAGGAGGATCTCTATGAGTTCAAGGCCAGCCTGGTCTACAAGAGCTAGTTCCAGTACAGGCTCTAAAGCTATAGAAAAACCCTGTCTCGAAAAACCAAAAAGAAAAAAGAAAGGAGTAGCTGTGCTACTAAGAAGCGTGTGTGAAGCAGGATTCTAAACGTTCTGCAGATGCTCTTAACTTCATGCTAAGAGTCAGTATTGCCACTATTTTGCAAGTGGAAAACTGGAAGCATGGAGAGTTACGTAGTGTGCCCCGGACACCCACTTGGTAAATGCCCAGTGACTGACAGATGCTAGTGGCACTGTGAGACAAAGAAGCATTTTAAAAATCATGGGCTGATTTTTACAACAAGAGACTGAACTAGAATCATGGTACTGAGAGGTACGCGGAGCTCTGAGGCCCCGTCTCCTGCGGCTTGGGGGTGGGAACTGTGATGGAATGTGTCTGTCGGAGGTGAGCTTGAGGAATGGGTGCAATTTGCAACGGCCTGGGGTGGGGGAAGTCCAACTGCTAGCCATAGGTGGGAAGGGCCATGTGGTAATGAATAAGGCAAACAGCCCACTTAGGCTGGAGCAACAAGATAGCAGAGGTGGAAGATGAGCCATTAAGATGGGGGAAGGGGGGGTGGTAGGATGGCTCAGTGGTTAGGAGCACTGGCTGCTCTTCCAGAGGACCAGGGTTCAACTGCCAGCACCTACATGGCAGCTCACAACTGTCTGTGATTCCAGTTCCAGGGGATCTGGCACTCATACAGGCATACATGTAGGCAAAACAAGTAAAAAAGAGAGAGGAAGCGTCTCCCAAACCATTAAAAACAAACAAACAAACAAACAAAACCCAGGCAGACAGCAGATGGAGGGATGCTTTGCTGGATAAAACATTTGAACTTTATTTGTGGGCTGATGGAAATGTGCTGAGGATAACTGAGCAGGCACTTGGGATGAGTTGACAAAGGAGGCCACTGCACTGGGAGTCCAGTCGAAGGGCTTTCCATCAGTCCCTGAAAAGAGAATCTTGAGAAGCCATGTTGATGCTGGCAGTAATGGAGAGAAGAGCTTCACAGTGGAGGGACTTTGCAGCATCTGAGAGGCCCTGGGTGACATAGTCTTGAGTTAAAGAGAAGGGAGGACTCAGCAAGATGATTAAGACTTCAGGGGGGTGGTGGGGACAACACTAAAGAGATGGCTCGGTGGTTAAGAGCACTTGCTGCTTTCAAAGAGGTCCAGGGTTCGATTCCCAGAACTCACATTGTGGCTCATAAGCTTCTATAATTCCAGTTCCAGAGTTCCCTCTCCTGACTTGTGCAGGCACCAGGCATGCACTTCAGATACATAACCTAAAATGTTAAGATAAGATTTCCAAGGCTGAGGACGTTACAGGATGGAAAGTGTTTGCCAGATTTCACAATGCCATGGCTCGAATCTCTAGCACCACATAAACTGGGCATACTATTGCACACCTGTAATGCCAGCTAATAGGGAAGCTCAGAAGCTCAAAGCCATTGTTAATTATGTATGAGTTAGAAGCCCACCAGGGTCCCATTTCCCATTCTCTCTCTCTCTCAAACACACAATAAAAATAAAGACTTTGATACATATTTTAGATGTCCGTAACACTCTCGATCCCTGCCAGTGTTGGGGATCAGATAACCAAAGGGTCCCATGCATATAAGGCAACGTTTTACCAACTGAGTTATATCCCAGTCCATGTGTGTTTGATCCTTTGAAGATACAAATACCTTCCAAAATAGCTGTAGGTTATTTAATTGGCTTTTACTTTCAATATCTTTTTTTGCTGAAATAACTTGGTGAGATCTTTTCTCCAAACTCCTAAAACATGTCTTCTCTCTTCTTCACCTCATCCAACCTTGTTGTCCTTTTCCTCCTTCGGGGAAGCAATCTTGCCTACCTGAGTGGTAGATGTTAATGCCAATTTGCCTAAGGATTGATGTACACAGCCATGGAGTTAAGTGGCATCCCAACAGTCCAAAAATATCAGAGAGGCCAGTGTGGCAGAGGAACCAAGTACGAAGGTGAGGCAAAAGCCTGCCCTGCAGAACCTCTAAGCCCTTCCAAGAGCATGGGGGAAAAGGGACGCTTTTAAATGGGGTGGCAGAGCAGGGGACTTGAAGGCAGTCGCACCTGCTATCCCGCAAAGCCTGTTTCCAGTCCTTGCCATTGAAATCGCATGAACTGGATGGATCCTGGGTGGGGACAGGAAAACACACTGGGAGGGTATTATAAAACCTATGGGCTATTCAGTCTTTTGTGTCCTTTTGTGAAGGAGTACATGTGGACTCGCAGTGACTTGTTCATTCACTGTTTAATCTGATTCATCTCCTTTGTAAACAGTAAGATTACTGACGAAGAAGAAAGCTCAGTAGGTACGGTGCTTGGTGCTTTCCACCGAGGCTGAGGACCTAAGTAAGGTCCGCAGGATCTATGTGATGGAAGGAGAAAACAGAAAAAGCCAGTTCTTACAAGTTGTCTTCTATACACACATTGTGGCATGTGTGTGCACATGCACATACATAAAATATGAATGAATGAATGTAAAAAAAAATTTTTTTTGACACAGGGTTTCTCTGTAGCTTTGGAGCCTGTCCTGGAACTAGCTCTTGTAGACCAGGCTGATCTTGAACTCAGAGATCCACCTGCCTCTGCCTTCTGAGTGCTGGGATTAAAGGTGTATACTACCACCACCCAGCTTTAAATTTTTTTATTTCATGTGCATTGGCATCTTGCTCGCACTGTGTGAGGGTGTCGGATCCCCTGGAACTGGAATTACAGACAGTTGTAAGCTGTCATGTGGGTACTGAGAATTGAACCCAGGTCCTCTGGAAGAGCAGTCAGTGCACTTAACCACTGAGCCACCTCTCCAGCCCCATCTGTGACATTTTCAAGGGTAAAATGTTACCACTATAACTCCTGTTATTAACAGCTTTATAATACTGAACATTTATTGCTTAATTCTAAGACTAGAATTTTTGTTTTATAAAGGATATGTAAAGCTTTCTTTACCTTTGAAAAATATATTTTAGTTCACTATGTATAGGTGGGGGAATTGTAAAATTAAAAAAAATGCTAAAGCAACCCTCACTAACATTATTAGATTGACAGTGGGCACGGCCATGCTTTTCTTCTGGTTTATAAACATTTGGATGGAGGATTGGATACATTTGCATTTGTTAGTCAGAAGGCAAGAAGAAATGGAGAATTAAATCATGCAGAGAGAAATCTAGGCATCTGAGCCATTCCTAGAGTGTGATTCATGGCCAGAAGCACTGGCAGCACCTAGGAACATGCTGGAATTAGAAACTCTTCAGCCTCAACTGGGACCCACTGAGTCAGATGCTGGATTCTCAACATGACCCCAGGGTCAACTTCAAGGAGCACCTAGATTTCTAAGTGCCATCCCTCTGCATCTCTGGGGGTGACGATTGTGCCTCAGAAGTGGCACACATCACCACCCAGTGTGCAAGCCCATTTCCCTGCCAGGCAGAGACCAACGGGAAGGTAGGGCTGGGGTTGTGAGCAGCTCTGGCTCTCCCAGTATTGCCCATGGTGACAGGAAGCAGATATACATACATCCTGCTCTGTCTTTAGGAGCTTCGGGTGTGAAACCTGTTCAGAGGATCATCAGTCTTTCCATAGGACACTTACTGGTTTAAAAGCTGAAGGCAGCCGGGAGGTTGGTGGCGCACACCTTTAATCCCAGCATTTAGAAGTCAGAGGCAAGCAGATCTTTGTGAGTTCAAGGCCAGTCTGGTCTACAGAGGGAATTCCAGGACAGGCTCCAAAGCTACAGAGAAAGCCTGTCTCAAAAAATCAAAAAATTAATTAAAGCTGAAGGCTGTAGCAAGTTTGTCTGCCTGCCTCTCCCCCATCGCTCTCTTTCTTCATTTATTATTTGGATGTCTGTGTTTAGGGCATGCATGTGGAGATCAGAGGACAACCTGTGGAAGTCCACTCTCCATGTGGATCCTGAGGATTGGACTTGGGTTATCAGCTTGACAGAAAGTGATTTTCCCCACTGAGCCATCCTGCCAGCACCCTGTGGGAGATTTCCATATCCAGTCTATTTCCAGGCTCCATCTTCTGGCGGAGGTCCATGACAGGTGAAAGGAAGCTGGCCACCCATTCTGAAAGGACAACATCCAGAAGACACCAGATCCTCCACTGTCACTATCCAGCAGTGTTACCCCATGGGTGACCAGGACAGATGGAAACTCTGTAGCCTCTACAGTTACCCCAGGAGGCAGGAGCTCACTGCTCACGTGTTTGTACTTAAGAAACGGGTGCAGAGGGGTGACATATTCAAATTCCCAGGAGTCACGGCCTTCTGTGCTTCAGCCATGGTAGGGCACATGGTCTAGGAGACTCATTCTGGGACTGCTAGACAATCAGTGACAGAACTACCATAGCTTGGCCAGGTGGTGGTGGCGCACACCTTTAATCCCAGCACTTGGGAGGCAGAGGC
>LOJH01017026.1:27347-46307 GCA_001685095.1 Ellobius talpinus
AACTCACAGAGATCCGCCTGCCTCTGACTCCCGAGTGCTGGAATTAAAGGCATGCGCCACCACCGCCCGGCTAGTTACCTAGATTTTGTATCTGGGTTGTTTCAGGCAGTCTCGCTCGCTCATACCATTAGCAACTGCCAAACTCCAGAAAGGGAATCGTTAGTGAGGCCCAGGGGGTAGGTGCATTTATCTATCTGTACTTTCCTTCCTTCCTTTCTTTTTTGTTGTTTTTCTTGACAGACTTTCTCTGTGTAGCTTTGGAGTCTGTCCTGGAACTTGCTCTGTAGACCAGGCTAGCCTCAATCTCACAGAGATCCCCTTCTCTGCCTCCTGAATGCTGGGATTAAAGACGTGCGCCACCACCCGGCTGCTGCGCCTTCCTTATGCTCCCAGGCCAGTCTCCTCTAAGTGCCCGCTCTTAGAAAATCTTGCCTGCCACCTTGAGGACAACTCAGTTACTGCAAGTGTGCAGAAGCTGCCTGGCCAAAGTCAAAATTAAAGGCACCTGAGCTGAAAGCAACTTCGGTAAACTATTACCACGGAGCCCTTCGCGAGCGTGCGTGCGTGAATGCGTGTATGCGTGTGTGTGTGTCTGTCTGTCTGTGCATGTGGGTTACAGCCATAGTCTCCAGAACACCTGCTCATTCCTGCTGTCTCCCATTTGCACTGCTTCCCCAGGGTCCTCCTGACATTGCCCTCTGAGTTAGCAGGCCAATTCGCAGCTCAAACTCTCCTTCCTCTTTAAGGCACACCCCGAGATTCTTCCTGTGTACCACTGCACGGGATACACACTCCAATGAATCCAAGCTATGGGGCCAAGGAATCCAAGCTAGCATTTTTGGTGTGTGACCTCTGTACCATGTCCCGTTGTGTCCCAGAAAAATCTGTACCTGTGGTCAATATTTACAATTGGAAATGTCATATGAAGACTATGAATGTTTAGCTTTCCTTAAAAGCCAGAACCCTGGGAGAGATGAGTCGGCAGTCGAGAGCACTGACTCTTCTTGCAGAGAGGATCTGTTTCCTTCCCAGCATGGCTCACAACCACCTGTAACAGCAGGCCCAGGAGAACCAATGCCCTTTCCTGGCCTCTGAGCTCCTACACATGTATGGTGCATATAAACTCAAGCAAGGAAACACATATACACATAAATTAAACAACAACAATAAAAACACATAAGACTGGAAGATTGTGGATTGATGAGATGACTGCTTGCCACCATACCTGACAACCTGACAATATGAGTTCCATCCGGGAACCCACACAGTGGGAGCAGAGAGGCAACTCCTACAAGCTGCCCTTTGACCTCCACATGTATGTCCATACACACATACACAACCAACCAATCAAAGTAACTGGAAGATTGGGGCCAGAGAGATGGCCACGTAAGCCTAGAGCCCTAGGTTTGATCCTTAGAATCCATACAAGGATAGAAAAAGAGACCTGGCTCCACAAACTTGTCCTCTGACCCCATCACATGCACCCACACATACATGAACACATGCTCACACATACAGCTGCCTGTCTCCCAAGTCCTGGGATTAAAGGTGTGTGCTATCACTGCCTGGCCTCTAGTGATTTAGCTCTGCACTCTGATCTTCAGGCAAGCTTCATTTGTTAAAACACAAACAAAATATCACCACATCTCACATCCTGCATCCAATCACTCATCAAATGTCACTCCAGGATAGATCTTCGATCCAGGCCTTTTTCCACCTCTATCACCATCAAAGTGATCTGAGCCACAGATCATCCCAGCAACCTCCTGGCTGTTCTCTCCTGCTCTGAGTCCTGCAATCCACTCTGATGCAGCCACCAGAGCAAGCCTGATAACTCTGGTGATGCTGCTCCCAAGCCAGTGGCCCCAGTTTCTAAAGGACCCGTGTGGGACTGGATTCATCCATGCATTGCTTCCCCCAGTTTGCTCCTGCAGATTCTTGCCAGTGTTCCTTGACACTGCTCTGTCGGGTTGCCTTCACACACCTAGGGCCCTTGGCTAAGTATGACCCACTACCTGCATAACCAGCTCCCTTACCTCTTATTATACAGCCTAGGCTGGCCTTGAGTTTACAGCAATCCCTCCATCTCCAAAACACCGTTTTTTTGTTTGGTTGGTTTTCAAGACTGGGCTTCTCTATGTAGCCTTGGCTGTCCTTACTGAGCTCAGCTTGACCTTGGGGATGGTACTCAGTGATGGAGTGACAGGGACCTGTCAGCATTCATACCCAAAGGTCCTAGGATTTGGAGGAAACATAGTGTCTGGGGTTTCCCCCTTTCTCCTACTTAAGGCTTCCCCTGCTGAGCAGAGCTCCACTCCCACCCCATCCTGATGAACAAGGCCCGGGGAGAAGTCAGCAGCTTCCTTTACCTTTCCACTGAGGGCCTTTTTGGAGAGGAGGTGGTGGATGACCTGGAGTCTACAGAGTCTCTCCTGAAAGACACAAAACTGGAGTTGATGCTGACTTATAGGCTGGCAGCGGCTCTGCTCTCCTGGGAGAGGAACCCCCGGAGCAAGGCACATTGGGCGGAGGATGAGGTACCCTCCCTGGGTCACAGCGGCCAAGGAGAGGGAGGTCCAGAAGTGCCCAGCCCCACCGGACAGCAATACAAGGGAGGAAACAGACATCTGCAGCAATGCTACATCCATGCTACCCTGTAATGCGTTACTCTCCTAAGAGTTCTCAGCAGGCCCCTCTCCTGCTGCCAGGCAGCTGGGCTCCTGGGGTTGCTCTGTGTCTGGAGCTGGAGAGACTGAGGTGGGCTTCAGCCTCCCCTGCAGGCTATAGAGGAGGTGGGGAGAAGAACACAGGCGTGGGGGGGTAGACGAGTAGCTGAGTACAAACGTGAGTATAACAGGGGACAGGATTGGGCATGTGCTATGCACAAAGTCTTATAAGAAAACCATGTCCAGGAGGGAAAAAAGAAAAGATGGAAAGAAAATCCACCCAAATCCTGTAACCATGATGTTAGCATGACGAGGTCAGAGGTAAAAACACCTTCACTTTCCACATGCACCGAGCAACTTCCGCTCTCAAATGCACGTTTTCCTCTCGCCGTTCTTATAAAATTCATGTTTGTATACGGTACCCTCATCTTACCTAATTCCCCAGCTCCCATTTTCCAGTATACTGAGCAACTTATTTCCTTGTTATATCTATTATGCAACAGCCCTCCATGAAAGTTATGGAAGAGCTGTATATGAGGGCTGCACTGGGCTGGACCTCAGCGGTAGAGCGCTTGTTAAGCATGGGCAAGGCCCTCGGTTCCATCCCCAGCACTGTGAAGAGAGGTCACAAGGGACAGGGAAGAGAGGAGAGGGGAGGCAGAGAGGGGAGATGGAGAAGGGGAGGGGAGAAAAAGAGGAGAGGAGGGGGCAGATGCCAAACCTGATGACCTGAGTTTGATACCCCAAATCCATAAGGTAGGACAGAAGTGATTCCTAGAAGCTGTCCCCTGACCCTCACATGTGTATGTATATATGTGTATACACACACACACACACACACAAATTCTTTTTTAAGTTTGTGCATTGAGGCATTTGAAAGATTCTGAAGGTGTGTATCTGCAGTGTGACATTATCTACCACCAACCTACTAACAGATGGCCAAACATAAACCCCAAGAAGTTAGGAGACTTTTGGTTTATAGGGACTGAGGAAGATGTAGTCACTTTTTGAAAGCTTTTCTTTTGAAATGGGGGCTGGCCTCCAACTCCTGTCTCAAGCTATCCTCCTGCCTCAGCTTCCCCAATGCCTCATCTACATATCTACAAAATCTTTAATCTACCATGATAAATGTGGCATTTGTCTCTTATTCAAAGCACACAGCTTTGGGGAACACTGGCTAGGGTAGGCGAGAGGAATGGGCATGGATTTGAGACCTCTCTACAGCTGTGAGATCTGGGAAGTCTTTACTCCCAGGATCCTCTGCTTCTAGGTGATTTAACACAAATGCTGAGTAAATGCTGAATTACTTCCCCTTTTCAAAGGACACACAAGGCCCTGGCCCCACTGGCCCTGCAGACCTGACAAAGGTGGGATGTGGGCTGGGTTACCAGGCAACACCACTGCCAGCACAAATGACTCGGTTCGTCAAGTGTGTCTAGACAGGAAACACTGCAAACAGACTCCAGATAATTAGTGGAGAGCCACAGCTTTCAAGCTGAGGATCCTGTCAGTGGTGACTGCTCTTGTCGGACACTAAGGCTTTGCTTAGAGGATGGCGCGATGCTGGGGACATGGGGACCCCTCTGAACAGGGGTTCGCGCTTCCATCGTGGTCTTCTTTCTTTGTACCCGAAGGGCTAGAGAACAGCTGTGCAGCCTCCTGGGAGAACCCCATTTGTTTTTGTTGTTATGTTTTGGAGGCAGTGATCTTGCTATGTAGCCCAGGCTAGCCACAAACCCATGATCTGCTCCTACCTCTTGATTGATGTGTTTACAGTCATGTGCACTGCGCCTGGCTCCTGTGAGTATCTCAAGGATAGCAACGCCAGGGCTGCGGGGCTACGCCAGGGCTGCATGGCTGGCATACTTCCCATCCCTTCACCTTTCTAGGGGAAGCCAGTGCTGTGTGACTCAGTCAGACTGAGCCAAAGACCCCAGGGTAAGTACTGGGGGAGACACTAATATCCACCTCTGAGGGCTGTATGACTTCTCTAAACAGCTGCTGATAGAGAATGAGACAAGTGTGGGCCTCCTTCGCTCCAGTCCAGGAAAGAAGTACCTGGTTTGGGGCTCTCCCCCTCCTTTCTTCCTTGGCGGAGAAAGACCTGCTTCTGGTTTCCAGTCTGAACAGCCGAGCCCTTTTTCTTTCTTCTTTGCTTTGTCTCTTTCTTCTCTTTCTCCTTTGGCAATTCTAGGGGAGTCTGAAAATGAAAGAGTGGCATTGTCTCTCCACTCAGCACCTTCTCAGGACAGCCCTGCGTGACTTTGGGCACTGAGAATAAAGGGCCAGGATTAGGGGACAGTCGCATGCATGCCCACTACACACACACACACACACACACACACGTGCACATATTCACATACACATATATGCATGCATGTACACACATGCATTACACACATATACACACACATATAACATGTATACCTCACATGGAGACATGAACATAGAAGTACACCCATCAGTGCAGAGTCAGGCAATGTGCACATACATGTACACAAACAGAAACATACAGACACATACAAGAAAGGTTAGATGCTACATATAGATCCTACACTTGTACTCACAACACCATGAACTCCATAATTCAGGGGCCACATGCCATTAATTAAATAACTCGATGACACAAGTTGAGCGTCCTCTTCCATATGCTGAAAAGAAGTACCACCTCCTAGCAGTTTGCCCCTTCTCACCCAATAGCCGCTTCCAGTTTTTAATGAGGACTTTGGCCAAGGACACCACCTCCTTGTCTGAGCAGTGCTTGCGAACTCCATTGACGGCGACTCCAATCCTGGTGGTCTGTGAGGAAAGGATTAGGGGAGCTGACCCACAGGACCAGTCACTCTTTCTGGAGGGAGCGTCAGCTCAGCCATCACTTCCCTCCAACCTAGACCTCTCTAGGATCCGTGCCCTAACTCTGAGTCATCTATTGTAAAACTAGGGTCTGACCCGCTACCCTGACTGAGACCCAAGCCTATAGTTTTGGGAACTTTGGTGGAGAGCTGGGGTGGAGAGGGCGTTGGCTGTAATTAGGACCCTGTACCATTTGCAGTCCACTAGATACGTTGAGAGAAAGTCTTGACTTAGACCCACCTCTGGCTACCATATCTTAGATCTCTGTTTGTCTTCCGGGGCCAGAAGTCTCTGGTAAAGTTTGGGGGTATGTGGGAAATCTAAGGAGGATTTGAAAGCAAGGGGACAGACCCCCTCTCCCTGGGTCAACAGGCCTTAACTTTGGATAGAGATTCAAAGAAACCACCTTCTCCCTAAACCCAAGGACCCTGACCCCCCAAGCCTGGGAAAGAACTGGTCCTCAAGAGATGCTCTCCGTGTCCCATCTCCATGTCTCAGAAACCTCCACAGGGTCTTTTCCTCCCACAGAGGCGCTACCCCAAGGGGCCCCCACACCTGCAGCAGGTGGATGGACATCTGGCAATTGTTCAGCTTCTTCAGAAGGTCGAGTGCCCCTTCCTGTGGGAAGTCACAAGAAGAGCACTGAGTCACAGGTGATGCTGCAGGCCACTCTCTGAGTGCTGTGGGCTCTGGGGAGAACAGATGGATGTGTGGTCCAAGGACAGATGTGGGTATACAGAAGAGGAGAGGAGGGAAAGGTTGGCCTCAGAGCACTTGGCTAGCTGTGCCTTCCACCACCTCCCTCCACTGAATTCTAGCCTTTCTCTTTGCTTCACTTTCTGCCAGCACGTCCCTGTCTTGTGTCTGGCTTGGAATGGAGTCACTTTTGTGCCATGGCAGGTGTGCTGGGGATTGTCTCACCATGCTGCCTAGGCTAGCTTGGAACTAATGAGATCTTCATACCTTAACCTCCCAAAGTGACTGGGATTGTACAGGCTCAAGCGACTGCATCTGGCATTTTGGGGCTTTTAGATCAAATCAGCTTTATGGAGGTCTAACTGGCATGTGATAAGCCACGTGTATTGTTGTATACACCTGTATAAGTTTTTCTTCTTTTTTGCTTATCTATCTCAGTGTGATGTGTTTATGCATGTTCACATGTGTTTGGGTATGGATGCATGTGTGTGGATGCCTGTGTAGAGAACAGAGGTTGACATCTGTCTTTCTCTGGCACTCTCCACCTTATATATTGAACAAGGTCTCTCAATGGATCTCAGAGCTTGTCCATCTGGCTAGTCCCAACTAATCAGCTTGCTCTGGGGATCGCATGTCTGCCTCCAGCACATGCTGAGAGTACAGGCCGACAGCTGATGGATGCTGGGAATTGAAGTCCAGTCTTCAAACTGATGCAGCAAGCGCTTCATCAGCTGAACCATCTCCTTAGGTTGGTTAATTTTTTTTATTTTTTTTTAATTTAAAAATGTTTAATTATGTGTATTCATATGTGTAATTTAAATATTTTAAATGTATGTTTTGTCTACATGCATGTATGTGTGCCACATGTGTGCCTGGTATCTGTGGAGGTCAGAAGAAGGCATTGGAGCTCCCAGAACTGGAGCTACAGATGGTTGTGAGCCATCACATAGGTTTTGAGAACTGTACCGGGGTCCTCTGTAAGAGCAGCTGGTGCTCTTAACTGCTGATCCATCTCTCCAGCCCCAGGTGTATGTTTTAAATTATGTGTATGTTTTACTTATGTGCCTCTGGGCGGGTATGTGCACGTGAATGTGGGATGTCATATTCCCTAGAGCTGGAATTATAGGTGGTTGTGAGCTGCCCAGTGTGGGTGCCAGAACCTGAACTCTGCCTCTGAAAACAGTCTGCATTCTTAACCACTGAACCATCTCTCCAGCTCTAACCACTGGGCCATCTCTCCAGCTCTAACCACTGGGCCATCTCTCCAGCTCCCCTGAATGATACTTTTTGTTCGTTTTTCAAGAGAGGGTTTCTCTATGTAGCCCTGACTGTCCTGGAATTCACTCTGGAGACCAGGCTGGCCTGGGACTCAGAGATCTGCTTGCCTTTGTTTCTGCCTCCTGACTGCTCGAGTCCTGAATTGGTACTTTAAGAATACNGGGAAGGCTGGGGAGATGGCTCAGTGGTTGTGAGCACTGACTGTTCTTCCAGAGTACTTGGGTTCAATTTCCAGCACCCACATGACAGCTCACAACTGTCTATAGCTCCACGATCTGACACCTTCACACAGGCATACATGCAGGCAAAACACCAATGCACATAAAATAAGAAATTAGGGGGAAAAAAGGATACTTTTTTCATGTATTTATCTTGTTGGGGGAAGGCAGGCCATGGGCCTGCCAAGGTTCATGTGTGGAGGACAGAGGGCACTTGTTGGAGCAGCCTCTCTCCTTCTACCATGTGGGTCCCAGAGATCACACTCAGGTCACCAGACTCGGCAATAAGTGCCTTATGCACTAACCCATCTCTCTAGTCTGCCTCTGAGTCCTGACACACATATAATCCCATGAAACCATCACCACCAAGAACACGGGCATCACTTCAGAAATTCCCTCGGGCTCTTTGTAATGTGTGCCTCCTATTACCGCCGATATCACACAACCAACATTCTCCTTGCATCGCTGCAGGTAACTTGTGTGTCTGTTTATGTGTATGTGACATGCATGTGATAGGCGTGTGCTCGTGGTAGAGATCAGAGGTTAATTTTGGGTATTTTTTTCCTCAGGTATATTTGCCTTCTTTTTTCGAGACATTATCTCTCAACAGGTGTTGCGGGAGCTCCTTCCGCTCCTTCAGCCAATAGCCGCTAAGATACCAGNACCCCTTTGAATCCCAACTGGTGTGGGATTGTTTATGACTTACGCCTTCAAACAGGACCACAGGCTCAATAGTTAGGCTTGGCTGGTCCATGAGTTCTAGGCATTCTAGATAGCTGTCTCCAGTGAGTGCTGGGGCTTGAACTCAGGGCCTCATGGCTGTACACTAAGCACTTTTCCAACTGACTTATCTCCCCAACCTTGACTTTATTGTTGTTGTTTGTTTGTTTTTTGAGACATCATTGTAGATGATTGTGAGCCACCATGTGGTTGGTAGGAATTGAACTCAGGTCCTCTGGAAGAACAACAGCCTGTGCTCTTATTCTCTGAGCCATCGCTCCAGCATCCCCCCCACTTTTTTTTTTAACTACACTGGTCTTAAACTCACAGACATCCACCAGCCTTTGCCCCCTAAATGCTGAGATTAAAGGTGTGTGTCACTAAGCCCAACTCCAGACTTTGTATTTTTTTATTATGTATACACTGTTCTGCCTGAATACAAGAAAAGGGCACCAGATCTCATTACAGATGGTTCTGAGACGCCATGTGGTTGCTGGGGATTGAACTCAGGACCTCTGAAAGGGCATTCAGTGCCCTTAACCTCTGAGCCAACTCTCTAGCCCCTAGACTTTGTATTCTTAAGGATGTTTTATAACAGCTCAATATGTAGCTCAAGTTGGCTTCTCCTGCATCAAGTTCACAAATGCTGCAACTAAAGGCTTGTGTCACCATGCCTCGCCATTTTAAGTATTTTATATAAAAAGTGTGGCATAAGCAAGCTGGGCAGTGGTGGCACACACCTTTAATCCCAGAACTCGGGGTGGAGGGCAGAGGCAGGCGGATCTCAGTGAGTTTGAGGCCAGCCTGGTCTACAAAGCGAGTTCCAGGACAGCCAGGACTGTTACACAGAGAAACCCTCTCTCAATCCCCCCAAAAGTGTAGCATAAGCATCTTTTTTGCTTTCCTAGATTACTGTTTCTGAGATCCATCCATAGTGCCTTAGATCAACAGGACACACAGCTCCTTTTGTTACTTTTCTGTAATTCAGAGTAATTTTTCTGTCATGCGTATCTGTTTATCTAATGGTATAAAATAATTAGAATTCCTAATACATAGTAAGGATCCAGTGGATGAAACCGTTGAGTCATTTCATCTGCTCTCTGAGTATAGAAACACAAGAAGGAACGAGACAGGGGCTGGAGAGGTGGCTCAGTGGCTGAAGCCCTTGCTGCTCTTTAAGAGGGCTCAGTTCCCAGCACTCACAGGGTGGCTCACAACTCGTCACCCTCTTCTGGTCTCCACGGGCACTGCAGGCACGCGGTGCCCAGATAAACATGCATGACGGAAAAATTTCCAAACACATAGAATTAAAATAAATATTTTTTAAAGATCAAACAGAGTAGAAAGCAGGAAGAGAGAAAGAAGGAAGCTTGGAGTTGAAAACCTGTCTGCCAGGTCCTAAACACGCCTTCAGCCCATTTTAGCATTCTCCTTCCTGGCACCTGCATCCTAGAAGCAGGCCCTGTTGCCTCTCAGCTTTTTGGCTAAGAGCAAGTTTAGTGTCTAGAAGCCAGCCCTGGCTATCTTCAGATTAGTCCCCCGAGGAACACAAACTATGTCCTGTATGTCCCTTGCCTGGTACCAGCTCCCAGCCTCCCCTTGCCAGGACCTGGACCACATCCTATGAGCTGTCCTCTGTTAGTCCTTAGCCTCCCTTAGCACTGAGGTTCAGCGTTTCTAAAATGACCTGCAGACGGGTGTGTCTATGAACATGGAGGAACACAACTCCATGCTTGATGTTAGCAAAAGGCTTACTATGTGCTGGAGCACTTAAGTCCTTAATGTCCACTGACTTCTCACAAGGAGGAGATGGGAAGGTAGTTCAGTTGGGAGAGTGCTTACTTATAAACAAAGCTTAGACACCAGCACTGTATAACACCAGGGTGGTAGTTCAGAACTAGAATCTCAGCTCTTGGAAGGTGGGGGCAGGAAGAGCAGAAGTTCAAGGTCATTCTCAGTCACGTACTGAGTTTGAGGCAGGCCTTATATATAAGATCTTGTCTCAAAAACATACAAACCACCCACCCACCTCTCAGAAGGCCCCTGGCAAGTGGGTCCTATTTACCATTCCACTTTACAGAACTATTAACCCTTTTACAGAAGAGGAAACCAAGAAGCTTTGTACAGACTGGGCTGGACCGGACAGTGGCGGCACTTTATAGAACTATTAACCCTTTTACAGAAGAGGAAACCAAGAAGCTTTGTACAGACTGGGCTGGACCGGACAGTGGCGGCACAAGCCTTTAATCCCAGCACTCAGGAGGCAGAGGCAGTAGAACTCTCTGCGAGTTCAAGGCCAGCCTGGTCTACAGAGTGAGTTTCAGGACAGCCAGAGCTATACAAAGAAACCTTGTCTCAGGAAAACAAACAAACAAACAAACAAAAACAAACAAACCTAGGCTGGAATGAACACTGGCCTTGGAGCTTCACATCCTATACCGAGGCACAGATCTGCCAATACATACAGTCATAGAATACCAACACGGGTTATCACATGATGGTGCATACCGACAGCCAGTTCCCAGGAGAACACCCTGATTCATAGCATTAGCTAGTTTCTGTGGTGTAAATACTCCTCCAGCGATGACTCTCAAGCTACCAACATGCTGTTTCTGAACCGGGTTTTCTTTTACGTTTATTGTATGTTTGTGCATACGTGCACATGCCATAGCCTCCATGTGGAGGCCAGAAGATGTCCCAGTGCCATCAGCTGTCTCTCATCACATGTTGTTTCGTTCTTGTTTTTCTTTTTTCTTTTCTTTCTTTTCTTTTGAGACAGGGTTTCTCCTGGCTGTCCTAGAACTCAGCAATCCACCTGCCTCTGCCTCCTGAATACTGGGATTAAAGGTGTACACCGCCATGCCCAGCTCACCACATGTTCTGAACTCAGCACCTTTACCCACTGAGTTGTCTTGCTAGTTCAAGGTTTGTTGTTCTTTTTTTCCCAACCCCTGGTCCCTGATGTGGGGCAGAACTGGCAGGGGAGGCCCTGTGCGAGGAGTTCTTTTCATTATAAGCATATTAATGTTTTTCAAATGTCTATGTTTAACAGTTTGCAAGCTACCTGGAAATCCCGTGACCAGAGCTCAATCATTTGCAGCTCTATATGACTGGGTCATACTGAGGAGTAACGCCCACGAGCTTGCCTTGTAGGCAGGCTCATAAAGGCTGCCTGCCCATCAGGCTGGATATGCCTCGCTCGTTGTGTGGTGAACAGTCTCTCTGGTGCAGTTGTGGAGTCACGAGGATGCAGCCTGAGACCCCCCCTGTGTCTCTCTGTCCCGTGTGATGATGTCTGAAGGTGTAAATGAGGCTGCTGGCTTTGAATTTCCCGGTGAAGTCGCGCTGTCAACTTTCGGGGCATTCTGATTTAACTCAAACTGTCAGAGTGTACCAAGCCTGTCCTGATAGATAGCGTCAGGAGCCGCATCTCACACACAGGCAAGTAGAAGTGGCTTGCGAGGTGGCATGTGTGTGGCTCTGTTGATGTGTCATTGTGTGTAGGTATAGCTGTACACGGGTGCTTGTCTCTTCCTTGCTGTTTTCGCTGGTGCATGCTCATAGTATCTGACAAAGCCCCAGTCGCTGAATAAATAAATTCCAGCCCTGAGCTGCGTTGTGGACGATGTCTTATTGCAGGAAGCAATTCCCTCTTGGACTAACCGCCACTGGGCGGGCCCACTTTCACTCTCAGTACAGGCCCGCCTTTCCCAGGCGGAAGCCCAGAGCTCTGTGCCTACTCAAACCCTGCTAGAGACTCCAGGCACAGATGCGGCTCTACACTGGCTCTGTCCTGGAAGGACCCTGTGACCAGACATACCGCTTTCCTGGCGACAGCCCTGTCACTTCCACGGGCCCTCATTCCCAAGAGGCACCACTACCTCTTCCTATTTCACAGAAGAGGAAACCGAGGTCCAAAGAAGAAAACTAGAGTGGCTGGCCTAGGGCTGTAAAAGGATTGAGAGGGAAGCCATAGGAGGCCCCTTAAGCTTCCCAACCTGGCTGTCTTCCCTGGAGCCTCCTGGGTTTCCTCCTACCCCTAATCCTTCTCACCTGGAAGTCCAGTTCCTTTGCTCATCCGAGTGTCTGTGGTGAGCAAGGGGTTAGGCTTAGACAGCCTGTCTACCTGAAATGCCACTCAGTTTCTTAGTTGGGCTCTGCCTTCTCCAGCTGGTGAAGTGTCCCGTGACTTGAGATTAGGTTTTGCCGGCAACGTTTGGGGTGGCCCAGAGCAGCTCAGCGGATGATGGGAGCTGAGGGAGGAACTGCAGTCTGGGTGGTGCAGGTGAGAGGCATCTTTCTGCATCCCCTCCAGCCATGCAGAAGCAAGCCTAGCTCACCTCAGTCACCTGCCTCAGACCTGCTATTGGCTTTGCACACCTGTCTCACTCCTCACCCTCCCTACTGCCCCGAGATGCTCTTCCCCAGGAATTCAATCATCTTAGACGAGGAAACGGCAGCTCTCAACACTGTGTCAACGCCACCATCTCATTGTTGCCCTGCAACTATTCCAGGATGCCTGCCTGATACCCCCTTGGCTCCTCAGGCCTCAGTCGCTCTTCCTGGCTCTGAAACCTCTCCTCGGGGACCCCACCGTTTTTCAACTTTCCTGGAATGTACTGGCGCAATGTACTGGCGCAACGCAGGTCCCGGTGTAACACATTGCTAGACACTACGAGAAGAAAAGGACCCCGCGGCGAGTCAGAGTGGAGGGCCTTATCCACCGGGTCCCCTGTCTTCTCGCTCCAGAATTGTCCTCCCTCCCTCCTTGTTCACGCCCTCCAGAACTGGCACAGGCGCCAGCCACCAGCCCGAGGCAAAGATCGCTAGATAGATAGATCAAACATTAACTTTCCGTTTGGCTCTCGCTGTGCGCTGCTGGAACTGAGAGATCTGGGACCCTCGCGCAGGGCTGCGGACCCTCCTCCCGGTACAGTTCCCCTTCGCGCTCCTCCCCCGCTGGGGCAGCCCAGGCCTCATCCTCTCCTCCCCCGCTTCCCCGCCCCCCNTGCCCGCCAGGGCCCCATCCCGTAGCCAAGGAAAAAGTTGCAAACAGACTCCTGGCACCCCAGCTAAGGCCCTTCGCTCTGGTCTCGCAGGCCCACTCCCGGGCGGCGGGGTGCAAATGCAGCTCGGCGGCCCCTTCTCAGCCCGAGTTTCTCTGATCTTTTTCAAGTCACCCAGAATTTGTCTCTCCAACTCCCGCCGTGCCTGCAGCTCCCCGGCCTTGCACTCTCAAAATCCTCGCCCGGGTTCGTGTCTCTCCTCACGCTTTCACTGCACAGCGCAGGTAGCCCACGAATGCACCCGATTTGTCCACACTGACTTGCACCAGTCGCGCCTCGGGGGAAGGGAGGGGGCTGCACGATCCTCTCCAGACCCGGCCACGCACGCACACACACACTCTTAGTGCCCAGCAAGTAGCGCGGGACTCCCCTGCCTGGCAGCCTTCCACCCGCCTCCAGTCCGGAATTCCGAGCGCTCCCTTCGGGCACACGGCCGGCACGCCCACCAAGCTCGTGGCTGGCCGGGTCGCTCCTCCATGGCCCGGGGGTTGCGTTGCAAACTTTGCAGCCTCACCGTCTTCTTCCGGGCCACCATCTTCTCCAGCTTTTTGGCGATCCTCAGCAGCTCCTCTTCCAGGCCCATGTTGATCCACGACGCCCCGCGGGGTTAGGGGCGCAGAGCAGCAGCGGGCGCCAAAGCGCAGAGCGCAAGCCGCAAGGGCCGCAACACTCCACTCTAGCCCGGCGGGGGCGGGGCATGCCCCTCCCAGCGCTGGGGGAGGGGTGGCGGGCACTAAATATAGACTTCAAGGACTGCTCGGGCAAAGATTGCACGAACCAGGCGGGTCGCACCTTTGGGGGGGAAGAACCAGGCTGGGAAAAGGGGCTCTTCCCTTCCGACCCTCGTAGGGGTGCCCCGGGCTGCAGGGACATTTGGGCATGAGGCTTCGCCTGGGGTGTGAGAGCAGCTGCGGGAAGTTCTGAGCTCCCGAATCTTAGCATCTCCCAGAAGAACTTAGCTCCGTGGCTATGCCCAAACCGAGAGAAGTTGGTACATTCATCGCATCCTTGGTGCAGATCCTGAAGTCAGCCCTGCCCCTAACTTAGGCTCCTTCGTGTACCCAAGGCCTGTGGTGTGCTTCCGTCTCCAGCTTTTTCTCGGAAGGTATGCTTGGAGCCGTTTGCTGGCCGGCCGCAGTATACTTTAATGTGTTTCTAACAAACTCTCAAGTCCTGGGGCGCAGCCATGCTCTGAGAGGCTAAGCTTTGAGTGATTCTTACGGCAGAGTACAAGGGGTGTGCTTGGAAGAGAAATTTGGGGTGGACGGAGTAAGTGTGCCTCCCACTCAGCTGTGTACACATCTCTCTCCGGTGGAAAGGTCTTACAAGAGTCTTCTGCAGACCTAGAAAATGACTTTTCTGCCAGGGTCTCTTATCTGGATGGAGAGCAGAAGAGGGCCCACAGTGTATGAGGGTCGGGGAAACTGAAATCCCCCAACTTTCTGAGATAACCTCAGAGAACCAGATCTGGTCCAGAGGTAGCCTGTTGTGAACACCTGTCTCCCAACTGCTGCTGTGTGATGCCGATCAAGGATGGGTTTTTTGCTTGTTTGTTTTTGTTTTGTTTTTTCCCCCACAAACTTGTCCAATCAACTAGCAAGAAAGACCTCACTGCAGCAGGCTGGGCAAAATAAAGATTGAAAAGGAGGACTGCATTCGCCCCAGCTGCGGTGGGGCAGGAGCGGAAGAGGGCACTTGAAAGGCCCAGCTGGGTGCCATCCCCTCTCAAGAAGTGAATCTATTGCAGTAAGGGGCAGGGTGGGAGTCTGGTGGGAGAAAAAGGGAATCTGTGCCATTGAGGAGGTGACGCATGTTTATTCTATTTACTGAGCACCTGCTGTGTTCCAGGTGGTTCTGGCATCCAGACGGGAGCAAGACAGCCAGCCCTGTGGAGAACTCAATGTACAAAGCTTAGGGATGGGAAGGTCCCTGGCATGTCAGCGGTGAAGGAACTGAGAAGTCAGTGGCTGCAGCAACGGGATGTGGAGAAGGAAGGTGGGGGAAAGGAGAGGATGGGTAGCATCTAGTTGCCAAAGCCAGGTTTTTCTTGATTGGAGCTCCTGGCAGGCTTCTTGGCCAACACAAGTATGAAGGACCCTAATAAACACGTCCAACCTTACTATGCAAATAGAATTTCAGGAGGTGGGATCATTGATATTCTCCCGGAATGGAGCCAGCTCTGCGGGTACCCATTATATCCCCTCTGCCCACCTGGGAGCTCACCTGCACACAATCATGACACACAGCTGCTACTTGACATATCTCCCTTTGAGTTTTGGGGGCAGGCAGGGAATTGATACCCCAAGAGGGGCCCAGCATTGGTGGTAAGTACCCCATTCTTTACTCTCAGAGGGACAGATTGAAGGTATTTCCTAACTCACTATGCTCTTGCCTCGGCCTCCAGATGCTGGAATTACAGATGTGTGCCACTGTACCAGCATCCTTTATGCTTTTGTGTGCATGTGTATGGGTGCATGTGGTGACCAGACATTGATGGGTGCTTTTCTCAAATGCTAGCCACTTTATCTTTTGAGGCAGGGTCTCTCACTGAACTTGGGGCTGGTCAGTAAGCAGCAGGGATCTCCTAGAATCTGCCTCCACAGAGCCAGGAGTATGGGAGTGCACTACATGCCTGACTTTTTGCATGAGTTCTGGGGATCTGAACTCATGTCCTCGTGCTTGTGTGGCGAGCAGATTCTCCACAACTTTGTCCTTGTCCTCCTCTAGCATTTGGTGACCTCCTGTTTCGCTTCTCTACCCTGGGGGTCACCTCACTAACTTGGCCGACTCATCATCTCGAGGCAATCAGGGAACCACCGGAGAGTCCAAACATGAGGTCCTCACACTCCAGCCCAGTGTGCTTTCCTGCGCACCAGGGGTTCTCAGGCTAAGTGCTGACATTTTGGATTGGCTATTGCCAGAGGGATGACCGTTACCATGCTGCTATGGTTTGAGTGTGTTTTCTTACAGGCCAGAGGCTTGATTCCTGCCTGATGTGGCAATGTTGAGTGAAGACTGAGCCTTTAAGGGGTGGAGCCTAGTGGGAGGTAGCTAGTGGGGGGGGGTTGAGGCCTGTCTCTCAGAGCAAGTAGTTTTGACAAGAGTTGCTATAAAGCGAATTGAGACCACTACACATAGTGTTTGCTTTCCACCTCTCTGGGATGTTGTGACAGCCGTTTGGACTTTCTAAGCGCCAGAATCCTAAACCAAATAAAATCTTTTGCTGTAGAAAGTGCCCAGCCTCCAGCATTCTAGTAAACAGCAGCACAAACAGACAAAAGAGAGTGTGCTGGAGGATGTTATCCCTGACCTTGGGGATGCACCCTCCAGGTGGAAATGTTTGCCATACCAAATGTCTCCTGGGGCAAAATTCCCTGCTTATACTGTTACCACTCCTCTTTACCAGCCCTGTCCCTCACCAGGGCCAGGGAAAGAACCCCAAGTCCAAGAGTCCTTCATTTCCCTATTACTCTTTAGAACCCATAAATGAACCAGCAGGATCCGCCCTCCCCCGAGAATCCTTTATTAGAGATGAATAAAAGAATAGCTCTGAGATGAACAAAAGTTGACCCTGGGGGCTCAGAAGCAATCTTCCTTCTTTAGGATCTGCTCATTCCAAGTCAGTTCTTGAGAACAGCTCTCCAGCAAGGGACCATACCTGTGGGATGCTTGCCTTATTCATGTGGCATTCATAGTACCTAGCAAAGGTCTGGACATAGAGCTGGAATCATTACGGAAAATACTAGACCACAAGACAGTGCCTGGATGTGAAAGAGAGCAAGTGGGTCCCATCCTTGCAGGGAGAAACGGTCCTGGTCCGGTAAGGACTGAGTGGCTGTATAACTGAACCCAGCCCAGGCATCCTCAGATCTAACTTCAGGACTGCCTGGCCCAGGACATCAGCCCCAACACAGAAGGGCCAGTGTCCTTGGCAGGGGCATGGTCCAGTTCTGTGGGCTCAAGTCCCAGCTTTGAATGTTGGGGTCCAGTGTGGGCCGTGCAAAGGGGTCAGCAAGTAGCTAGTCGTGCAAAAGGTGCAGAGAACTTGCCGCGAGAGCCCCAGTCTTTGGGCCATCTCCTTCCACGAGGACGACCTGGGAAAAGAAGGACGAAGCAGACACTGTTAAAGAGCCTTTTGTGTCTCCTCTGGGAAATAGCTCTAGGTGGGCTTCACTCAGATTCACGCAGTCCTGGGCTAAAGCAGGGAGGTGGCACCAGCTTAACAGTGGCCATCTAGGTCCATAGTGTTGCCACCATAGAGGGAGGGCTCCCTCCCCTCTGTGCCTGCTCTTGACCAGTTCTACAACACGAGAACCTACGCTTCAAACCACACAGCCAGCGCTCCTACCGGAATGTTCCTTCTAGACAGAGGATGCCGGGCAGAGGGACCGTCTTCCAGAATCCGACCTCCCCGTCTGTAGGATCTAGTGCTCTCCGAGCTGGAAGGCAGGGATGGCCAATGTCACCCTGCTGCCCAGAGCCCCTCAGAGGGACCCAGGTAGACAAAAGAGGCTGACTGAGGTGGTAGTAAAGGGGACGCTGGGTCATCAAAGGCCCTGGAGGTCTGGAACTGATCTCTCCGCAGGGGGCTCTGAGGATGCTCCCAAGTCTACTTCTCCCCAGACTCAAGTCTAGACAAAAAGGGTTTGCAGAGAAGCGAGGTAGTTGGATTGACAGGTGAAGATTTCATGAGGGCTTAAGAAGGGTCTCTGCAGGTGGGGCTAAGCTTTTCCTCCTCCCACCAACTTCAGCAGCCCAAGCCCAGGCTCCTCCTTGGCTCTCCTGGCTAAACTTAAAAGCAGGTGGTAGATCCCAGCTCTCAGGAGGCAGAGACAGCCGGAGCTCTGTGAGTTCGAGGCCAGCCTGGTCTAAAAAGCGAGTTCCAGAATAGCCAAGGCTGTTACATAGAGAAACCCTGTCTCAGAAAAAAAGAAAATCAAAACAAACCAAAACCAAAAAGCAGGTGGTAGGAAGAGGAAGAGGTAAGACTCCACCCAGGTCCAGCCTACACCTTGGGTCCTACAGTGAGACTGTGACCCAGACTGCAGACAGGTACTGATCAAAGCCAACGCATGCTCAAAGAGGTCAGGAGGCATACTGAACGGCACAGCTAGGCCCATACCAACCTGAACTTGACGGGGAGGTACAGCTCAGGAGGGGTGGTCCCAGATGCTGGCCCAGGTCGGGAGGTGCCTGGTGTCTCCTGGAGGCCTTCTTCAGGGCTAGGCTGGGCTTGGCTCAACCCCCCAGGTTCCACAGAGCCAGTGAGGCTGGATAAGGAAGATGCTGGGCTGCTTGGGTTCTCTGAGGCCTCAGGAGACTCTGACCTCAGACTGGGGGTGTCAGAGCGATCTAGAACCACAAAGTGATGTTTGTTTTTTAATTGCTCCCCTGTGATAAAAACATAGAAATGTGGGGCTGGAGAGATGGCTCAGTGGTTAAGAGCACTGGCTGCTCTTCCAG
>LOJH01017027.1:0-12836 GCA_001685095.1 Ellobius talpinus
TTCTCTGTAGCTTTGGAGTCTGTTCTGGAACTAGTTCTTGTAGACCAGGCTGGCTTCAAACTCACAGAGATCCACTTGCCTCTGCCTTCCCTGTCCTGAGATTAAATGCATGTGCCACCACCGCCTGGCTCATCTTTTGGATTAATGCTTAAGCTACTTTTAGTTATTGTTGGCTTCGTTTTTCAGAGCTATGGATTGAACTCAGGACCATAGGCTTGCAAAACAAGGATACTACCACTGATCCACACACCTGACTCCAATATCTAATTAGTATTTTTAAATCTACAATACTCAAATGAATAAATCAAACAGCAATCTACTCATCTGCTCATTGTTCCTTTAGTTTTATTTGTAGTTTTCCAAAATACACAAACCTAAACAATATATTATTTAACTTATTTGATGACATTAAAAATACAAACTTTTTCATTTTAAATACATACATATATATAGTCTTGAAAATTTTTATTACATGTGTATATGTGTGATACAAGTGCATGTGTGTGTAAATATATATGCACATGTATATGTGTGTTTGTATGTACATACTCACATGTGTGAGTATGCATAGAGAGCCCAGGACTATGTATTTTCCTCACCTTCTCTCCTTGAAATTTACTGAGGCAGGGTCTCTCAGTCAAACCCAGAACCCATGAACTAACCATATTGCCCTGGAGATCCCTTCTCTGCCTTCCTCACCCTAGAATTACAAGTGAGTCACCACACTCGTGTGTTTGTGCAGCAAGTCCTTTCTCCGCTTTGCCGTCTTCTGAAACATGGTACATTTCCAAACTTCGTCCCTGTTATTACATGTCATGTTTCATTGAACAAATAAACCAAAATCAGTGGGCATTTGGATTTACCTGGTCATTTCCTTTCAAAAACGGAGCTACTACCAGCCTTTTCTAGGGAAAACAGGTTTTGTTCTGAGTCTGGGAGGCAGAGAAACCACTGTTAGGACTTGCTTGTTGGACAAGCTGGTAATGATGCTTGTCAATCATAATTTCAAAATTTCCCTAAAAGCTATACATACCTTAAAAGATTTTAAAAAAAGTTATTGATAAGCCAGAATATTGTATAGTACTACATAACTTTGGAAATGGACTTTGGGGCTTTAAAAGGGATCAGGACTTTCTTTAAGCTCCCAAATTTTCTTTCAAAAGTGAAAAATCACTTAGTGTGATTCTTTAGCCTCCATGAATGGTCACGCACATCTTCTGCCTCCTGGTATTTGACCCGAACCTGTCACTTCTGTGACCTCTCATTTTCCTAAACCATTGCTTCCCTGAAGCAACCCTCCCTCTGCTAAAACAGAGCCCAGAGCCCAGTGAGTCAACCTCCAAACCAGTTGGGCCTGTTCTGCAATCAGCTTTTGTATAACACAGGGATAGAAGCTACTGGGTCACTTTTATATTGTTTTTGTCTGAAACATCACTGCATCCACTGTATCATAACTATAGAGGCAAAGACAGCATGCCAGAACAGAAACGAAGGTGGACTCAGTCCCCAGGGCTTTCCAGCAAGCATGGAGGCTCATGTATTGCTCCGATATATAGAAGGTTCCTAGAATAAGTGGCTCTGAAGGCATTCTTTTTATTTCATAATGATAACTAATATTATCATAGAAAAGGACTTGTTCCAGTGCACAGGCAAGGTACATTCCTGCACATTGAATCATTTTTAAAGTTACTAATCTGACTCAGTTATTTCCAAGCAAACTCCAATTGTGACATCACCTTAATCTAGTGCCAATCAAACTTCCTTCAAAGAAACATCTGTGTCCTGCTTCTGTTCAAGATCTAGTACTGAGAGCATTCTTCCAACAATATGGCCCCTAAAAGGGGGTTATACATTCAGAACACTCTATCGCATTTTCAAAGTGTTTGAGGACAGTCAAAGGAGAGGAGTTTTTTTCTGTTCCTGGTGTGGTTTTTGTTCTGGTTTGGTTTATGGGGGAGTTGTTTGTTTGTTTGTTTTGTCTGTTTTTGTTCTTACTTTTGTCTGCTTGCTTGCTAACCTTGTTTTGTTTCCTTTTGTGGAGGATGGGGGTGCAACAGGAATGGAGGTGCATCAGGAATGGGGGTCACAGCAGGAATGGGGGCATTTAGGGGACCAGGAAGTAAACAGAAGTGGGGTACATGATATGAAACCTCAAGGACTCAATAAAATTTTTTAAAAAATTAAATCCTAAGTCTGTTCTCATTTTATCTCAACCACTAAATAATCAGTCCACTAGACACTAATGAATATAGCTCCCAACTGATTCCCTAGAGACAGGATATAGACTATAAACCCTAACCAAACAGTCCTGTAAGACACTCCAGACTCTGATTAGAGGTGGAGGCAGCTGATTCCACTGACCCTGTGGCTTTTGTGTTCCCTAATGCTGACCCTCTGGATTGACCTAAGTCTCATACAAATACTTTTACTGTGAGTCAACAGACCTAAGTCGCCCAGTGCAGAGTCTCAGACAGAAAAAAGCAGTGCTCCTTTGTAAATCTTTATCTTTATTACATGCTGTCACCAGCCTGTGGCCATTACCTCTTTCTTGTTCCCTTGGCCTTTCTTTAGCAACTAACCCAAAACCTTCCATTTGCATGCTATTAACTTGTTTTGAAAAAGATGCCTTTGGTTTTTGTCTACTTTTGAGAGTCCATTGTTTCCTTTGTTGCCTCTTCTTGTATTAATCACATTTGGTTCATAAACATCTATAAGCTCATAAACTAAAGGTGAGTTACTTAGAATGGGCTCTACTCATCTTAAACAGGCTTAACCATTTAAGCTAGCAAAACAGGTTGATCAGAAGGAGCTCTTCATAGTTTTTCACCCACCTTTCGATTGACTTATGTTTTGTGCATGATAACTGGAGAACTCTAAGAGCAGAAAGCAAATACCAACTTATAAATACTTGTCTCTACTCTTACCACATTTGCTACTATCCTATTGAGCAAAACAAATCAACTCATCCTGATTGAGGTAGCTGTCAGAGAGGCAGGAGGTTGCTTAAGTGTGTGGACATATACTACACAACCCAAAAGGGGATTTTACCAAAATGTACAGATCGTTATTCCTCAGCAGACTACAAATATTGCTAAAGATTTGATCTTCTCCTCCCTTCTCTCTTTGGGGCCTTTAATCTATGGATCCTTATAATAATTATAAATGCTACAGCACTACATGATTTCTAAATTTCTGTGACATGTGACAAAACTAACTTGCCCCTCTGTCTGGATATTTTTGTGTCTATATTTCTTCTAGATATTTCCATTGAGATATTTTATTATGACTTGAAAGTCGGCATATCAAAGGAGGGGACAGTGATATAATTATGTCTAAATTGAAAGCATATTTTTAAAAAGTAAAAGAAAAATGTTGTTCCCAAAATGAAATTACTGTAGGAAATAAATATTTCATTTAATGTTTTAAAATGACAGTTCTATTCCAGCCCCTTTCTCTTTTTCTTATATAACTTAGCTCCACCTCTACCACTCACAAGATAAGACAACTCTAGAATATATTTAATTTTAGTCTCAGTTTTCCAGCCCTACAAAGAGTGATATGAAAACTTGCCAGACAAAGCTATCATGTAAGAATTAAATTGGTTTTGTATGTGCTTACTACTTTGAAGATGCACAAAAATGTTTGTATTTCCCTTGCCCTCAAGTCCTACACTGACCCACAGCTTTGCTCACCTCTCTACTCTTTTAATTTATTCGGCCCTAAAAATCAAAATTAAGTCCTAATAGAATCCTGTTGAGCAGTTTACTTGGCTTCTTCCTCCACAATTACAAATGGTTACAATGAAAACGCCTACCTCATGAGGATGTTCTGTGATAAAAAGACAATGTAAGCTAAGTTATGTGTATTTGGGGCTAGACAATATCAAATGACAGTCATTATAACTTCTTGCTCTATTATCATTAAATACAAAATTTTAGGAAAAACAGATTATGAATCTTTTCAATAAAGAATTCCTTCTAGAAAGATTGTGTGAGTTGAGCCTTCAAAGAAAGGTCTGATTTTCTCCAACTCAAAACTGATCTATTCAACCTGTACCTATTCACCCATGTATTGCTTTCTTCACTAAACAGTAAACAATTATTTTTCATATATGCATGACATGACAATTTGTGCTGCTCCTACAGCATAAATCATCATCTGTCTATCCCAAGAAACTAAAAAGAAGCCCCTATGTGCAAAAGCTGGCCCAATACTTAAGGCTAGGTCTTGGTGTTCCCTATTAAACATAAACAGTCTCATAGGTCATCAACATTAGACAAGATCACTTTATTATCATGACAGATCATGATAATCAAAGCCAAACCACCATAATACCATATGTGAGCATCCACAAAAGCATATACATTGTCTAATGACAAAAACAACCAGGTATTCATCTAGCCTGGCTCACTTGGGTGACTACTGCTTCTTTGCCAATTGCACCTTCAGTCTCCTAATAGCCTTGCTTCCTCAAGATTTACTGATGTTCAACTATATGTGCATCTCTACTTCCAGGCAGAATCTAATCCAGAGCAAAGCCTCTCTTCCCTACACCCTCCCCAGAACTGCACTCTCAAATATCACAGTCTTTTCTAATGCTCTATTTCTGAGAAGATCCTATCTTCTCTGTGCCATGTTCCTTCTCTGCAAATCGCTACAATTGTGCTCCTGGAGAGCTTTTGCTAAAGAACGTTGACACAACATTCTCTACATAGTCCTATGACTTCCTAAGACTGCAAAATTCTCTGCAGAAGCACTGTCTCAATAATTTTTACAGCATCCATGATAGAGACTTTTAATACAGTAAGCACACAAGCAAAATGTTTGTTGAGTCCCTAAAAATCATTTCTTTCAATGATCAGATGTGGTGCAGAGACTGAGGAGAAAGAATTTTAATCACAGCACTCAGAACTACCACAGGATCACCTCCCTCCCCCGAGATGATTCCTGAGCAGCAGTGGGGGAAAAAGGTAGTGTGGGTCTCATGGCATAGCATCTCAATATGCTATAATTAAAATTCAGAAATGTGAGACCAGAATATCATTATAATGACCTGATATCTGTCAATAATACTGCTCCATCAGAAGAACTATATAAGATTCCTATGAACCATTCAAATCAAGCTGCCAGTGACCTATGCAACATTTGTGTTGGTGGAAATATTTTTTCAATAAGATTCTAAATTCCTTTCAAATTACTATGTGCGTGAAGTTCAGAAGTTCCTAGTAATTGCATTTCTTGAATTATTCTTTTCATTTTACCCTCAAAAAGGCAGAGGAATCATGAAAAATTCTCAATAAAATTTTTCCAAAACTTGAAGGCTCTATAAACCATCATATGAATTATAAAAATACATATAAACATTAAAGACTTTGACATGCTAATTAACTCAATTTTGAAATAGGAAAACATCTTACTGAAAAAGCATCTCTGTAGAAAAAGCATGACGCAACAGAAAGATTTTACACCGAGGTAGTATCTGAATTGAACTAAATAAGCAATAAGGTGGAGAATAGAGATCACATAGTCTATATTTGCATCTATGCATTTTTGAAAAATTCTGATGTTCCATTAATCTTCAAAGAAACAGCCACATAAACTAATACTAAAGTTGCAGGCTTTGGAAAATAGCTTGAAGGAGCCTTGAAACACCATTCCAGCTGCTATTAATCTGCATAACTACCTTCCCTGGAGAAAGCAGCTCAATGTTTTCAGTGCTAAGAAGTGCTAAGGACCCCATTAAAAATGGAAATCAGAAAGAAGGCTGTAGAGAAAGTAGCAGCTAATTAGCAAGGAAATTATCAAAAAGAAGCTAGAATTATTTTGTTTGGTAATGTTTAGAATGTAAGAGTCAAACTCTATTAATATCCACTCCAGGCAACTTTCAGCATATATAAGCTGAAAATATTTCATAAACATACTAATTTGAAATTATATATGTTGACTATAAAAACTGAAATTACAAGCCTGGCCCACAATATTAATTTTGCAAATTAGGTTTTGGTTTGCTTCCCATTTTCAAGCTGTGCCCAGTAATTGATTTACTTTGAATATAACCAGGGTATAGTTTAGAGTATGTGTATATGACTTTTAGATGCCATCTCCATGAGAGTTATCATTTTTCTTGGCTTCATATTCATTTTGTGTTATAAAAAAATACTCTGTCACTTCTGGGTATAGAGTATAGCAATTTATTCTTTTGGAGTTTGGAGATTATGGTACTATGACTGTGACTCTAAAAAAAATTAAGGTATGAGCAACTCACAGAGACAATGCATAATGGTTAATACCATTAATATAGATCTTCTAATAAGTTTTTTTTAAAAAAGGAACTCAAGGAGTTAAGTCTGTCAGCTGCTTTTTAAACACACCTGAGAATGACAGTAGTATTGCACTGAATTTCTCATTTACCCAGCTAGTCTTATAACACATACACTAAGCTCAGGACAGAGGCAAGACAATGGCTCTACTTCTTACCACCCGTGTACCCAGTTCACAGTTCTGCACAAAACAAAGTTTCCATAATGACAAAGGATGCTAAAACCTATAGGCAGAAAGTCTTAGTGTATTCTAGAAGCTAGAGTAGGCCTAAGAGAGAGAGCGACAAGAGGTAAGTTCCACCACATCAGGTAATGAAGAGGAAAGGGAGTTATGAGAAAACCAAATGGAATAGTCTGTTGGAATAGTTTATCCAAAGACCAAACCTACAGGTGAAGGACAGTAGTCTAGGTCTCCAGTGTAGGACTCAGGCTGTAGAAAAAGGATTTTATGAACATAGCCTAAAATGGTGCTATACTATATAATTGATGTGGGAAAAAAGTTGCCAAGTAAATAATACATAACATTTATTAAACCCTTACAATGGAGTGGCTCTTTACACTGAATCTTTTTGGACAGTATCATGTCATAGAATAAATCCTGAGGAAAAGGTGCCATTATTAGTTCCATGTTCTATGTGAGAAAGTGAGATGGGGTGTCAATAATTTGCCCAGAGTTCCACAGGTAAGTGATAGCAGCCATATTGAAATCCAGATCCTGTGTCATAAAGCATGAAAGAGTGTAGGTGAAAAAGAACAACCAGTATTATATTCCCATTAAATTTCCATTCCATCAGTGCTTGAGCATCACTCGGGTATTTGCTGAAAAAACTGAAGTATTGCTCTAAGTTACTGTAACATTGGAAGTTGGATGATCCAAAAGGAATCTTTTCAGTCAGTTGAAGCAAATTATTGTTTGATTTTCTTTTCTTGGTAGTCACAAGACAAGCCAAAAAGCACAGGGGAAAGTTAGCTTTTATCTTAMAGTGCACAAAATTGTGTACAAGTGACATGTTTGCCTTTTATTTGTTAAAAAAAAAACAAAAAAAAACAAGATCCCAAAACACATCAACAAAAGCAATCTAAACTCTCAAATGAACTCATCTGGACAAAAAAAAAACAAGCTATCTGGGGGTTCGCTAAACTATTGCAATCAAAAAACAAATGTAATAAAGGTGAAATTTAGGTTCTGCTCTTTAAGACTCCACTTCAGTATTGATAGTTTGTGATTCATCTCATACACATGGAATTTCTCCACTGTCTGTAATCTGTTGAAAATCTGAAAATAAAACAATTAGCACTTTCTCTAGAAAGAAATCTGTCCTGAATGAAATACTTTAAGTGAAATTTCCAAAGCATTATCAATTGTACTACTTTTTGTAGAAAAGATAATTTCCAGCTCAACTTAGTGATTCCAAACCATAATTGATCAAGGCTTCTCAAAGGTGTAATGAGATACATGGAATGAAGTCTTTCCTCTGTTAATTATTTAAGATCCTATTAACTCGTATTTCAATGTAGTTTAATTGATACTGCTCCTTATTACTTCATTATGCCTCTGTGGGTTTTTTTTTAATTTGGAGAGTGCCTAATCAAGAACATTTCTCATAGTTTTAGATATTTAGCCATCCTTCCAATACAGTTAAAACCAGTAGTTGTCATTTTCCTTAGAGTGATGGCAATTCTATAAACATTTATTCTATAAAAGTACACATTTATATTCTATAAAATAATAGACTTAATATAAACAGTTTGTGAACATGAACATAGTACAATGTTAACATGAAAAATAATGTTAACGATGAGATACCATTCTGATAAGCTAATTTCTTCAGCAACACATTTACTATACTCTTGATTCAAACCACAGCAAAAAGCAGATAATAACAAAGAATTCAAAGAAGAGGAAGAATATGAATCTATAGGTAATACAATCGTCAAGTGATATATAGTCCCAATTGATTTCAGGATGTCTAACTCTTCATTTGTCTGATTTGAACTGTTGGTCCTATATTCTTATCTTTGATCAAACACACATTATTTCCTAGATAACCATATGTGTATTTAAGATGTATTTCACTTTCATGAATATAAACCTCTTTTTAGCTGATTTCTGGAATTATAATATTTAGATATGTTTTATCTTGGGGAAGAACTATAAATCCATTATTTTCATCTCTACAAACAAACATTTAATATTCCTTGAGAATAACCACAAAAGAAAAGAAAGAACCTACACAAAGAACAACTGGATGATTGGCTGCCCATGGGGATTTTCTAGTGACTTAACTACTAAGTAGAGGTAAAATCTATTATGCCAGTGTAGTCTACAAATATTTTGAAGCCTCTTTCTTCATCCATTTATTAATAAACTTTTATTTTGAAACTACAGTGCTTATCTTCAACTAATATAATTTTCAAAAGTTGGCTTTATATCCCAGCTGAGACATTGACTGACACCTAGGTTGAAAATGACTGAAATCACTGAGGTTATTGATAATTTCTAAATTCAATAATATTTGATGCACCAAGTAGTAAAGCCTGACTCTGTTCTAAAATGACATGAGACAATTTCTGAAAATATCCATTTTATTTCTCCAGGCTACTATCTTCAAGCCAGACAATGGCAATGACCTTGAATTGTATTATATTTTAAAAGAACTCTCATTTAACACTTTAAAAGGATTACAAGAAGAAATAGATATCCTAAAAGGACAGGGGAAAGTTCCATTATTTTCATACTTCAAAACATTCTAATATTTTTATCCTGTAAGCCTCAATTGCTAATAATCGAGAATTACGATACCGGACCGGAGAGATGACTCAAAGTTAAGAGCACTCACTGCTCTTCCAGAGAACCAGGGTTCCACCCCCAGCACCCACATGGCAGCTCACAATCGTCTATAATTCCAATTCCAGAGCATCCATGCCCTTTTCTGATCGACAAAGGCATCAGGCATGTTCACAGTTCACTTGCATACAATGCAGGCAAAACACTCATCAGCATTACAAATAAGCATTATTTGTCATAGCCAGAACCTGGAAACAACCTAAATGTCCCTCGACTAAAAAATGGATAAAGAAAATGTGCTACATTTACACAATGGAGTACTACACAGCAGAAAAAATAATGGCATCTTGAAATTTGCATGCAAATGTACAGATCTAGAAAACATCATATTGAATGAGGTAACCTAGACCCAGAAAGACAAATATAATATGTACTCACTCATAAGTGGCCTTTAGGCATAAAGCAAAGAAAAACCAGTCTACAAGTCATAACCCCAGAGAACATAGACAACAAAGAGGACATGGATCTAATCTACATGGGAAGTAGAAAAGGACAAGATCTCCTGAGTAAANATTTACACAATGGAGTACTACACAGCAGAAAAAATAATGGCATCTTGAAATTTGCATGCAAATGTACAGATCTAGAAAACATCATATTGAATGAGGTAACCTAGACCCAGAAAGACAAATATAATATGTACTCACTCATAAGTGGCCTTTAGGCATAAAGCAAAGAAAAACCAGTCTACAAGTCATAACCCCAGAGAACATAGACAACAAAGAGGACATGGATCTAATCTACATGGGAAGTAGAAAAGGACAAGATCTCCTGAGTAAACTGGGAGAGTGGGGACGATGAGAGAGGATAGAAGGGAGGGAGGATGGGAGGGGAGCAAAGAAAAATATATAGCTTAATGAAAACAATTAAAAATTAATAAATATTAAAAAAGCTACAAATCCTGAATCTTGTGTCTTTTTCAAGGTAGACTCTAAAATAGTATGTAGACAACAAAAGAAAGGTGAGGAGGAGGAATGGAGGGGAGAGGGGGAGGGAGGAATGGACAAAGGAAAATAATGTACTTTTATTAAGAAAGGAAGCAAAGGAGAGGGCAAAGTTTCCCAAACAATGTTTTGTTTCTTGTCGAAGAGATATTGTCCTGTATTGGTGGTAAACCTAGCACTCCCTATGCACCAGAGTCAGCCATCATTGAGCTTAGGGGGCAGAGAGAAACTTCATACCCTTTAGAGTTTGGCTCATAAGTGCCAAGACACTTAAGAACGTAAAGCCAAGTTATACAGCTAACAAAGCAAATAACCGATTCTCTGACTGCTGATTCATTCTCCTAGCTAATTGGATAGTCACAGAATGCAGCAGTTGATTCTTAAGTAATAAGAACACACACAAAAAAATACGTGACAAAAGAATGGGTTTTAATTTTAAAATAAATAACACTCAGAAGTTACTGTGAGGGTTTGATTTTTGTTTGTTTTGTTGCTGTTGACTTTGTTGTTGGCAGTACCTATTGGCAAGACCCAGGCCTTGCAAGCATGAGGACCTAAGTTCCATCCCCAGTGCCTGTGTGAAAAATGGTAGCATTGAATGGTAACCCAAGTGCTCAGGAGGCAGAGGAGGTAGCTCCCTGGCACTTAGTGGACAGCTAGCATAGCCTATTTGGTGAATCCCAGATCAATGTAGGATCTGTCTTAAAAACCAAGTATACAGTAGCTGAGGACATGGAAGTTGTCTTCTGGCCTCCACATACAGATACATACACACCACATGCACACCAGAAAAGGAAACATTTTGATCATCTCATGCTTTTGTAAGTTCCAGACCAACACCAAGTTGGCCCCAGTGCTGTGGACCTCAGATATAGCAATACAGCCAAAGTCGGGGCATAGTAGGAAAAAACACTCACATGATGAAAGCAAAGAGGGGCCATAGACTAAGGTCCCCACAGTCTTGAAGGACACAGTTCCGGTGACCTAAGGACCTTCCAGCAATGCTCCCCTCCCCAGCACCAAGCCTTTAACACACAGTAATCAGTATATTAGCTATCTTTAAAAACACCAAATAATATCTTCTAAAGGAGCTCAGGGTAACAAAACCTTAAGCATAAAGTTTCTGGTGGATTCTGGATTGAAAATGTTGAAGAAAAACACTCATCTATAAGAGGATCTAGGAATGAATTCAAATAGAAGAAAATATAAATATAAGGGTTCTTCACAGAAGCAAAATTCCTTAAGAACTGGGTCATTATCACTTAATGTAATATACTTAGGGAACTTGAAGCATGTCCAAGTATGGTAATAATCCATCAGCACAGTGGTTCGTTTTAACAATAGTGGTTCTTATGACATCTCTACTACCAGGTATCAAAAATAATTTGGGGGTGGATTTCAGCCAACTAAAACCTTCAATTGATTTGCCCTAGTGGTAATAACAGCAGAAGCACTTACATTGTTTTCCTGCTGATAAAAGTCAAGATAAAGACATAAACAAGTAAATACTAATATGTTGAACTAAGTAATTAGAAATTCAATGAATCCTCTTACACTGGCTTCCCATCACCTATTCTATCACTTCAGTGAATCCAGGCAACAATCTCTTCAGGTCTATTTACTTAACTCGAACAGCCACATTAACTGTTTTACAGTCTTCAAAAGGAAAACTGGAAGATAGGCTGTAAATCTCAATGAAACTATTTAAATTTTTAAATGATTCTTTTGATAATAAAGCACTGTATGAGTCTCTTAAACATCCTCATTCTAAAACCTGCTAAGTTAAAATCACTTGGTGGAGGAATGGAAGCACTTTTGGCAACCTGTAGAAATTCAGCCAAGAGATGGCAAGAAACCAGGGATCTAGGTGAAACTTGTGTGTGTGTCTAAAAAGAAACAAGTATCCTACCCTGGCTGAGGCCCCACAGCAGCACCTGTCAACATCCTGTTTCCACTGAAGAGGGTAGGAGGAAACAAATTCTGGAGACCTGAGTTGGCTGTAATGGTAGCACAATTGACAACCAACTCCAAGAGTTGGTCTAGAGTTAAGCGGAAAGTGGAAAAGAGTGCTCTTGGCTACAAACCATCCCTGTGAACTGAAGAACCATCCCTGTGAGTTGAAAAGAACCATGATACTTTGTACAGCTGCTTTGGTTTGTATTCATAGGCAGACAATTTAAATTAGTCCAAACACTGTGTCCAGTCTTTTAACCAGGGTACATTCCCCTTGGGGCAGCTCATCTTCTTTCAGTGCCCACGTGGCAGCATTTGTAATCTAATAAGGATAAATGTAGCTAATGTACCACATGAAAGTACATAAGAGCTTTCATTCATACACAGTCACGAAATGAGGAAGTCTAGGCAGCCTCAGAGACCTTACAGAGGAGTCCCTAAACTGCAATGAGTCTAATATGTTTAAACATTAGTATGTCATGAATTCAAGGCACTAAATATTAACATCAAAGTGTTTATTCTGATAATGACATTGAATATAAAATATGCATAATGCCTGACACAGAAACAAAGTAGCAGGAAAGGCATGTAACTAAGCATTTAGTAGGTGAGAAAAAGATATCTTTTCTTTTTCAGTTTTGGTATGCCTCAGATATTACTCAGTTTCATGAGAAATTAGGTGGGAGAAGATCTAGACTACCACAGAAAATAAGAGTTTGTTCAGGTCTTTTTCTTTTCTCTCTCTCTCTCTCTCTCTCTCTCTCTCTCTCT
>LOJH01017028.1:3582-22501 GCA_001685095.1 Ellobius talpinus
GTGTGTGTGTGTGTGTGTGTGTGTGTGTGTGTGTGTGTGCGCGCGCGCGCGCTCTCGTATGCACATGGGTGGGAACCAGAAGGCAATCTCAGGTATTGGCTCTCCAGCCATACACCTTATTTTTTAAGACAGGGTCTCTCACTGGGTCCTGGCAGTTCCACGCTTAGGCTAGACTCAGTGGCCAGTGAACCCCAGGGATCTGTTTCTGTCCCCCAGCTCTGGGATTCACAAGCACTGACCAACACATTGGATTTTTATATGGATGCTGGAGATAAAACTCAGATCCCTGCCAGGCATGGCGGCACACACCCTTAATCCCAGCACTTGGGAGGCAGAGGCAGGTGGATCTCTGTGAGTTCAAGGCCAGCCTGGTCTATAAATGAAGTTCAGGACAGTCAGGGTTGCACAGAGAAACACTTTCTGGAAACAAAACAAAACAAAATAAAAAACCCCACACATGCTGGTCATGATTATCAAAACCTGTGTTAGAGAGACTTGCTGGCCTGTGGGGAGCTACAGGTGGGAATTCCCGGTAGGGAATTGTGATAAGGTATAAAAGGGAAGTATGAGAGCGACCTCGCCAATGACTCCCTGGGCTGGAAGGAAACCTAGACTCCAGTGGCGGTGCGCACCTTCAGGATGTCTTCCACTCTCTTCCTGTGCCAGCGCTGCAACCAGCCCCTGAAACTCTCACAGAAGCTCTGTGCAATGCAGAAAGGGCCCTTGGAAGCCCAGCAGCATGCCAGCCCCTCCCCAAGGGCCAGGACCTCCAGCAGCCCCCTTCCTGACTGGGGCAAGTCGTCCCAGAAAAGTGCCTGCTCCACCTTCTCTCTGCTTGGTGAATTGACTGCCCAAAGAACTTTGAACACTATCCAAAATGTTGTCTTAGAGACCTTTGAAATCCTCTCCGGCCAAAAAGATGTGGACCACCCGCTCTGTGTGGACTGTACGGACAATCTTTTGAGGGAACTAGATACCCAGCTCACTCTAGTTGAAGCTGACACCCAGAAGTACAGAAGTTTCCTGGAGAGAGAGTCGCTGGTGAGTGAGGAAGAGAGGGAGGCAATGTATGTGGAGCTCTGGGCTGAGCTGCGGAGTCTGGAGCAGGAAGAAACAAGGCTGGCTCAAGAGCTGAAGGACGTAGACGGCCAGCACGCAAGAATGGAGGCCGAACTCAGAGCAGCCCAGGCAGAGAGCAGGGAGCTCGAACAACAGACAGAGCAGGATTTGAAGGACTACGCTGCCTTGACAATGGAACAGCTGGAGCTGATGGACGAGCTGAGCAGTGTGGAGAATCGGTTGGCGTATGCCCAGAAGCAGCTGTGGCGCCTGAGAAAGACCGATATCTTCAACATCACGTTTACCATCTTGGATGAGGGGCCGTTGGGCATTATCAACAACTTCAGGTTGGGCCGCCTCCCTGGCATCCAGGTGGGATGGAGTGAGATCAACGCCGCCTGGGGACAGACAGCCTTGCTGCTCTTCAGCTTGTCCAAGATAGCTGGACTGCAATTCCAGAGGTACCAATTGGTTCCCTGCGGGGACCATTCCTACCTCAAGTCCTTGACTGGTGATGAGATGCTGCTGTTGTTCTCAGATGGGAGCCACAGAGTCTTCTACGATAACAAGTTTGATCATGGGATGAAGGCCTTCTTGGACTGCCTGCAGCAGTTTATGGAGGAGGCTGAGAAGGAGGAAGGCCTCTTCCTGCCCTATAGGATCCACGTGAAGGGAGGGATGCTGGAGGATGCCAGGGGCAGTGGTGAGTGCTGCTCCATCAGTACCCAGCTGAACTCAGAGGAGGAGTGGGCAAAGGCTCTTAAATTCATGCTTACCAACTTAAAGTTGATTCTTGCTTGGGCTTCATCAAAGTACTCTTTTAAGACGGAACCAGACTGGAGCCATTTTGAATAAAACTTCCATTTTTGAATAGGGGTCAAATAAAGTTTAAGTTCCCAAGACCTCCCTGGGTAAATGATATCCTGCTTGGCAGAGAGAGACATGTATGTGGGTAACTGATATCCTGGCTTCAAGTTAAGACTCTGGAATGAGTGGGGAGCAAGCCACCCGGGCATACTGGAGTAAGTCAACCAATGACAACAATATATATGTGCCACATAGATAAATGTTCCTAGGAATGTCCCCTGTCCCTGAATCCTGATGGGTAGAAAAATGTAACTGTAACTTGGTACAGATGTTGTGATTTGCAGGCATAAAAGCGTTGTAACATTCTGTCTGGCTTAAGGCTCAGCTCCTGAGTTTGTTCTGCAACTCTAGTCAATCAGTAGCAAAAACCAATTTTTTTGTTTTCTGCTTTGTCTTGGTGTGCGAGTTGTGTTGGCTCCAAGCAGACTCTATAATGCTATGACAATGAACTCATCTTCTAAAATACTAGGGAAATAAGGTGGCACAACTCAAGAATGTAACACGTTTGTGATCCAAAGATATCATTTTGTCTTTCTTGAGAGAAGTTCTCTATAGCTCAGGTTGACTGTAAATCCTTGACACTCCTCCTGCTTAGTCCCGAGTGCTGGGATTACATGAACCCACCAGGAATGAGTTTTAAAATATTGCCTCAGGGGCCCTTGGTTGATCCCTAGTACCAGTTATGTGTTATTTGCTGAGAGTGACCCAGATGTCACTGCTGCACTGTGGTCTTTTTTCCTTGTATCTTTTTCTCTGGTTCATCTTTACCCAGGCATTCAAAATGATAGGGGGAAAAAAACCAAAGACATCAGATCACTCCTGCATTAAAAAAAATGATAGAGATGAGAAGGGAATTGGCCAGAGATGAGTGGAATCGGGGTAGCAGGGAGAAAAGCTGCTTTGAACTTTTTGAGAAAACTGTGTGGTGGCTCTACTGTGTGGAACGGACCTTTGGAGGGCGGCAGTCATGAGGTCAGATGTCAGGGAGTGCGAAGGTTTTGAGTTTTGTAATGCATGAGCCTCCTTTTCATCTCTAAGACAATTTCAATAAATGTAACATTTTCTGAAATGAAAAGGAAACCTGTATCAGAAAACATGAGAACATATATGTCATTGGTTTTTGCAGGGGGGAGAGACAGTAATCTAGAGAAATCAAGACATTCTCACTAGAGTCAGAAGGAACATAGCCCACTCGTGCCTTGACTATTGCGTAGGGACCCATGTTGGACCTACAGCTGGAATCTCATCCTTGTACTAGTTAAAGAGCTAAGGTCATGAGAGTTTGTTACGGCACTAATAGGAAACTAATATGTATTATTTAGAATGCCAATTTCTTATCCAATTAAAAACTTATTTGATTTGCCTTTTTTGTTGTTTTTAATCTCACTATGTTACTCTGGCCTTAAGTTTGTGATCCTCTTGCCTCAACCTCTCAAGTGCTGTACTACAGGCATGTGCCACCATGCCCAGCTAAAACACCCTGTTTTTAAGTAGCCCCAATATGTCAGTGAAAGAAGTAACAGTGAAACTTAGAGCTACAATTTGTTAAATCAGTTCATCTATTTGGCAAAATAATCTGAATTGAATGAGACTCATTCTTGTTTGTTGAGTTTTGAGATGGGGTCATGCTATATCACCCAAGCTGGCCCTGCCCGGGCACAAGTGAACTTTGTATTTCAGCCTCCAGAGTGCTTGGAAGTACAGGCCTGCGCCACTGACCTGCTAAATCACTCCCTTCTTACCTCTCTCGTACAGGGAGAAACTTAGAACTTTGACTTCTAAGTGTTATGCTTTTTCTTCATATTTTTTGTTGTTGTTTTTCAAGACAGGGTTTCTCTATGTATAGCCCTGACTGTCCTGGAACTCACTCTATAGACCAAGCTAACCTCAAATTTGGAGATCTGCCTGCCTCTGTCTCCCAAGTGCTGGGATTAAAGGTGTGTGCCACCACTGCCCAGCTTTGCATGTTTTTAAATGGCAATAGATTATATAATAACATAATTGGTAAATAATCAAAATGTGGAGCCAGGCTCCTACTGATGGCACATGCCTTTAATCTCAGTACTCAGGCTCAGGAGGCAGAGGCAGGTGTACGTCTATGAGTTTGAGGCCAGCCTGATCTACATAGTGAGTTCCAGGCCAATAAGAGCTATATTTGAGAGCTATCTTTCTCAAAACCCATGAGAAAAAACAACAAAAAATTTGACATGAATTCATAATTTCTTTTTGGAGGTTACATGATCAGAAAAGTGATTATCAGTCTACTACTGCCTCTGTCTCAACCTTATGGTCAGTCCTGATCTAAAAATGCATACCCAGGTGGTGAAAGTAAAATATTTTAAGCAACTATATCTGATATTTCATTGACCTTTCAAACATGTTAATCATACACAAAAGTGTGTCAAATGTTTGCAATTAACATTTATTTCTTAAAATCACATGAGGTAGACATGTACCAAAATATTCAGGGCACATATAAAGGTTTAATAAAACCTGGAGATTTTATGTAGGTATGTGTGGTGGTCATTTGTAATCATGTCTATCCACTCAAAGGCTTAAAATAATTCAATGGGAAAGGTAAATCCATTTTACAGTCTTAGAAAGTTTATCTATTCTGAAATGAACATTTCACTTACCAAAAACCTTCTGGAAGTAGCTTTAATTATAGAGTACAAATTAAGGAATGAAATCATGCACTTTGTAGCTATCTTTGAAGGCCTTTACTTAGGTGGACAATGCGCAGTTTATGGTTCTTACAATGTCCTTCTAAGTAAGAACTAAATGTGTGAGCCAAGAGCCACATGAGAATGCACTGCTGCTACTCCCAGGTTTACAACAGGCTGGATGTAAATGAGGATGGAGCCTAAATAACTCCACAACCTTGTAATGCCAGCTTGATTGATGTCTGTTTCCTATGCTTCTAGAGGCCTTAGTTTTATCTCGGTTCCCTGAGTACCTAGAACCAGGCATATAGTAGGGTTCAAGTCCATGTTCAATGAGAATTAGAACCCTGATTTAGCTTTCAAAATCAATAAATACCCAGAGGAAGACAGCCTACTATTTGAAAACAAACAAAAACAACCACACCCCAAACAAACCAACCACCACCACCTGATACTGCCTCTGGGGCTTGATAATTTTTCCATCACATTCTGGCTTCATGAGAACTTGAGGCCGCACATAGTGAAGGTTCATTTGACTCATTCAACAGTATTTATTGAATAACCACTCTGTCAGATCCTCTCCTGGGGACCATGGATACAAGAATAAAGAAGATAGCCCTGCCCTGAAGGAGCACACAGTCTAGCAGACAAACCAATAGCACCTTAGACCCTGTGACAAAGTGTTCTGATTGGCAGCTTATTAACTAGAATATTCCAAGTTTGTCAAAAACAAACCTAATGATTGACCAAAAAGAGCCTTGGGAAAGCTATGGATTTGGCCTATCTTAAAGACTGTGACCGGATTTAAATCCTGAACATTATTTTATTACTCCTGGGGGGGTGTCACCTACAGTGACATTTCTATATACATACATTCAAAAGATGTGTGCATCAGATGTGCTCTTCAGGGCTTTTTGAATGAACCTTTGTCAGCTCATTTACGGCAAACTGGTGATTTTCCTGTTGGCGATAATTTCCATTATCATTTGAACGGGAGTTCTCAGGACAGTGGCAGGAGTTATCTCTAGGATGTACATGTTTGGTGGCTTTTACTGTGATATCAGCCATACATTTCAATGGTTTCAGTGGCATCTCTATAGTCCTAAGCCTACCTGGAGCTTCCTTTTCCTTCCTCTTCTGCACTCCTGTTCTTAGGAATGGGCAGGACCCCTTTGACGTGGGTGTCCTTCTGTATGTGTTGCTTACCCCTTGCAGATGGAGCACTGTCGTCGCTGCTCTCTGCTTCAGGTCAGTGCTAGTTTGGGATCCAGCAGCAGCTCTGGTTTACACATCCCTTACTTGCTTACCCCACCTTTAACGGTGGGCTTCATTTTTCAGATGGTGAGTAGAACACAGCCAAAGGAGCTGCCTCACTGTGTGCCCAGAGTTTGCCCAGTTATTTTTGTAGGCAGCGACCAGGATTGGTTAACTCATGTCACAGCCCATAAGACAGCACAGAAGAAAGTAGGAGCCTGTTAGAAACAGGCGTGCTAATAGAATACATTACTTCGCAATATACATTTTTAAAGCTAACAATGAGGCAAATACATAGTTGAGGGAATATTCCTAAAAGATATTTCTCACATTTCTTATAGCCCTTCGTGTTCTATGAAATATTCTACATGTATCATAGCTTGTTGTGTATTTGCAATAATACATCATGAATGTAACTTCACCATGATAAAGTGAATCAAACCAAGCATGCTGTTTAAGAAGGCAGAGAGGTAGACTACCATACCCACAGACTTGCATCAAAAATAACTACAAATTTAAAATTTTGGCACTTAAGAGATACACATTAGCTATCCAAACAAAATCCACATATATGGATTCCTTTATGACCAACAGAAGGTGTTACTGAATGGATCTATACAGCACCCAAGGACCACTGGTCACTGAATGAGGATGATTGTCATCAGGAAGTTACCAGACCATATTCCCTACTTTTACAAAAGTCAAATGAAAGTCTGGCATGGTAGTGCACACTTGGGAGGCAGAGGCAGAGGGAACTCTGAGTTGGGGGCCAACTTGGTCTACACAGTGAGTTCCAGGACAGTCAGGTCTACACACAGAAACCTTGTCCTGAAAAAAAAAAAAACAAAAATAAAAAATAAACTAAAAGCCAAGTATAACAGACACTTAGGGACACAGTGCTGCATGGCCCACTGTGAGAGACACCAGTCTTCTAAGGTATTCTTGGGGGGTTTCCCCTCTGCTCCCCTTCTAGAATGACAGCCTTTAAGATTACATGAGCTGACCTGGTCCTAGATGCAGGAGTGGGGAACATGAACTTTATATTTTCCTTTGCGTTGTTCCCTTAAAACTTTTATTGTGGCTTCTTCTTAGGGATCTAACAGGGAGAAATAACAAAATAGACATGATTTGGGCTTTGTGAAAAAACAAAGACACTTAAAACTGGAACTCACTGTATAACTCTGGCTAGCCTGGAACCTTAGCACGCAGACTAGGCTGAACTCAAGCTCACTGAAGATCCATCTGCCTCTGCTTCCCCTGCGCTGGGATTAAAGGTATGCGCCACCACCAGCTGTGATCACTTTTTTTAAAAATAATTTTTATTTTATGTTCACTGGTGTTTTGCCTGCACATATGTCTGTGAAAGGTGTCAAGCCCTGGAACTGGAGTTACAGACAGGTGTGAGCTGCTATGTGGGTGCAGGGAATTGAACCTGGGTCCTCTGGAAGAGCAATCAGTGCTCTTAACTGCTGAGCCATTTCTCCAGCTCTATGGTCACACATATTTTTAAAAACAAGACTTATTTTAGCCCTTCATTTCCTGATTGAAAATAAGCAACTACTGTATATTTGATGCACCTAAGTCATTCAACATAGCATTCCCATTAACAGGTGTTCTGAAGGAACTTTTAGCCAGCATAACTTAGTTACCAAGATTTACCAACAATAACTTCATTATCAATTATAATATACTTCTACCAATTATAATAGAAATGGTCTGAATAAAACAGTAAAAAGTACCAGATTTTCAGACTGTTCAAATGGGACCTTAAAATGGTAATATGCAACTTTTCCCAATAGTACAGGTTTTCTGAGGCCCTTCAATTCTTGGTTAATACTGTCTGATTTTTGTCTTGGCCCTGACTCTCCCCCAGAGAGGGCAAAGGTTCCTTGCTGCAGCACTTGCTGGTTCTTTTCAGTTCTCATCTCTGTGGCTTTGCTTTCACATAAAGCTATCTACATTTTCAACACCATGAGTGCTGCTTGCTTTGTTTTTAGCTTAGGAATGGCCCACATGTATGCCTGGGGTGATGATCTGCAGTCTCATGGAAGCATCAGTGTTTGAAATGTTCTTCTATGCAGCACTGAAGGCAACAAGGCCAGCCTTGTAATAAAATTTTGCAGAAGATATCAAGCTCATACATTAACAGACCAAGGTAGCTCATCCTTCACAAACTAAGGGGCAAAATGGTAGAGAAGTCAGTACAGACTTAGTAATAAACAGGCAAACCTGGGTCTGAATCCAGTGCTGCTTGGGAGGGAGCCTTGCACAGCCTGAGTTTGATGGGTCCCCCCCAGGAAAACCAGAGAGCACAGACTCCAGGTAACAGCTTGGTTATCATAAGAGGAAATAAAAAGCATCCCTCTTTGATAATTGCATTTGCATCCTTCTGAATTCTCCCATCCAGGCCTGACCCTCCTTAGCTTCTAAGATGGGTTCATGTGCATTCAAGGGTAGTATGGCTGTAGACTATCATTCTGAACTCTGTATTTGCAACTAAGAACACAGCAAAAAAGTAACTCACCACCTTAATATACTTATGTCTAAATTAGCTATAGAAGCAAGCCTATGATTTTCACTGTACTTTGCTGTTTTTTTTCAATGACTACAAAATTTCCAGCTTTTCTAACATCTATGATAAGATCTAATTTTCAAAGACTGCCCCAGAGCTAGCATTGTTCTTTGGGAGACACAAGCTCTTACAGGTGTGAATGGCTGATGGGCACTATAAAGAACTGTGCATTTATTTGTGTATTTTGGGCTGTTTCAACATTTCTGTAAGTATTAAATACCTTTTTTGCTATGGATAAAACTCTCAGCATCTACTCCCATGGCTGCCTTTTCCAATCAGATCATCTTATTCACAACAACATAACCTAAAGACAAAATGCCCATAATCACTGATTTTTTTGTTTTGTTTTTTTTAGACAGGGTTTCTGTGTAGTTTTGGGGCCTGCCCTGGTACTCGCTCTGTAGGTCAGGCTGCCTCTGCCTCCTGAGTGCTGAGATTAAAGGCATGTGCCACCAGTGTCTGGTGTCACTGATGTTTTTAACAACCATCATAATACAGTAGAAACTGTCTTGAGCGAGGAATTAAGAGACCTGAAACTCTGGCCTTCCCACTTTGTATGACCTTAGGCAAATCATTTAACTTCTTTCATTTGTCTAATGATGAAATGAATACCATTTCAAGTTATATGCTACTCTAAAATTGCTATTGTTGATTTATTATTTTTACTGTTTAAATAGATGAAACATCTTGTGGGAATTGTGTTAAGCACCAAATGGGTATAGACATACCTACTGCAATTTCAGGCTGTTTTCAAACTATGGCCTCCAGGACAGAGTCTGGTCCTTTCCCTGCCTAAATCAGTCTTCTAAGGTCAGGCCCAGATTCCTGAATTTATCACAAATCCTTCGGATTATACTGCACCCTAATATTTGAGAAACACTGGTCTAAAGGGCATGTGACCAAAGAGAGCAAGGCTATGCATGGCTTAAATTATTCCAGCTTCTAACATATCTCAACACAATGCCAATTAATGTAGCAGAGACTGGAAGAACGCTGCCCATTCAAGACAGGAGTAGCATTGCCTTCACACCTTGCCTGATACTTTCCATGACCAAAGCAGAGCGAGTAGTGCTACTCAAGTCACAGACTATCAGGCTTATGACAGCAGCTTAAAGGACTACAGCTCCCTTCTTAGTGACGGCGAGAGCTGAGTTTATGCTCTCTGGCTGAAGGAATAAAGACAATAAAATCTTTTATTTTTCTCCCACCCCATTACCGTGAACAGCTCATCTAAGCCAATCTAAGCCAACTTAGTCTTCTTACTATGGCCAGAAACTGTACCAACCTAATGAATAAATCTTCTGTACAACAGAAATGACCAAGCTTATTCCTTTCCTTTCCAATGCTGCTGACAGGAACAAAATAACAAATAAAGACACATGCTGGAGATTTTAAATTCATACAAGTAAAATAAATTACAATGAGGTTGCAATATTTTTCTAGAATTTCACAACAAAAATCTCACATGAGATAATTTGTATAATTTTAACAGGAAATTTTAAAAGGATATTTTGTTGCAAGAGTATCAGTTATGAGAATAATCTGTGCTCAATATTTGACAGCAACTTTAAAGGCCAAGTGTAATGATAAATGAAGATGAACCTTCTTTTTTTTAACAAGTGGTGTGCCAACATCCAACTTCTGGGCTTTAACACTAGTGCCACAGGCTGTTTCTCATCCCAACCATGACTCTTATCCAATGCTCACAAAATTCATACCAAAATAAAATAGGGGGGGCAGGGAGGAGTGATGGAAATAAGGGATGGGGGAAAGAACAGGAGCCACATGCAAAATGACTAGGAAAACCCAAACTCGGTGGCACAGACAGCAGGAGCAAAGGAATGCCGACAGAACGATGCTGCATGGTCGAAATGGAGATGCCCAGATGATGCTGGATGGCCAAGGACTCGGGTCACATGTGTGTTCACCAACCCATAAGAACCAATATCTTGACCCAGACTTATAAGATCCTCTAAAAAAGAAAATACTTCACCTAAATTGAAGTAATTCATAAGCAAACACCAGAAGAGTTCCTCATTTGATGTAAGTTGTGCCTAAAACTTTGGCTGATACAGAGAGACCCGTCCACTAAGGCACCCTGAGGCAATCTGACAGTGTGTTGGAGAGAACTTTGTTGTGAGGACCACGTCATTGTGAGAGTACAGAGAGCGAATCACCCGTAGGGGGCTGGCTTCTTTGGGTAAACAGTCAACAAGCTCACTGCACTGCTTGTCAAATCCCAACAAGCGAATCCCGTAGCCATGTGGGGAAGAAATCATTCGTCCATCAGGGCTGAAGCAAAGTTCTTTGATGTAGCCCCTGCCTACATTAGCTTCTTCAATGTAATGAGTCAGCCGCAGGGAACATCGAGGTGAAACAGGCCGCACTGGAGCTCCTTCTTGGAATTCATAGACGCAAGTCCACTGCAGGAGAAAGGAGACAAACTGAAGTTACAGATCCCGAACAGTATTGCAGAAATACTTTTATTTCTGAGAAGCTCAAGAGAGATCAAAACCACAGGAGTGTTGCAAGAAATCAGTTAGATGAATATCATCCCTCTTACTCTAGGTTTATCTTCATAAGCTAGAGGTATTGTATGCTATAGCTACAATGCTTTAAGACCTCTTGTTCCTGAGGCTGCCTATGACTTCTATCATTACATTGCTATCAATACATTTTTTTTTGAGGGCAGCAACAAGCCAGAGCTCAGAGTATTTCCATCCTCTGTGTATTTCAGTCCTCTGCGTATTTCAAAGGCCTTTCTGCCTTCCTTCAGTTTAGTCTGTAGAGCCAGTGAGCTCCTTGCAGACTCCTGACTACCACAGCAATGAGATCCTAAGTTTTTTGTTTTTGTTTTTGTTTTTTTGCTACAGGGTTTCTCTGTGTAGCCTTGGTTGCCCTGGAACTTGCTCTGTAGAACAAACAGGCTGGCCTCAAATTCTCAGAGAACTGCCTGCCTCTGCCTACTGAATGCTGGGATGATCCTAAGTTCTTTTAACTCTTCCTCCAGACATCAGTTTAGCCCCTTCCTTTCTCAGTTTCCTCTGGTTTTTACATAGACAGTTATGATATCTTTTTTTTTCCTTTTCATTTTTCGAGACAGGTTTAGCTGCCCTAGAACTTGCTCTGTAAACCAGGTTGACCTCAAACTCACAGAGATCCGCCTGCCTCTGTCTCCCAAGTACTGGGATTAAAGGTGTAAGCCACCACTGCCTGGTGGAGCTATCTTACTAAACCCTAAACCTCACATTTAGTCAGTTTAACTGAACAGCTTAGTGTAACATTCATGTTTTTTTTTCTGTGATGGGGACAGAATGAAGAAGCTAGGCATGATATCAGCTGCCGATGGTCTTTAGTGTGCTTCTCAGCTTACTATAACAAAGCAGGAGAGGAAGAAGAGACTGGAAGGGATAAAGCAACAGAGGAGGAGGTAGAGGAGTTGAGAAACAGGGCCTTTGGTAGTATGTCTGGAGGGCAGGGCCTGAACCTGGTTATCAGCCTAAGGTCTACACACAGGGCAAGGGCAATTTGCCCACTGACCCTGCTGAATGTGAAGCACGGTAGCCTATACCTCCTGATCATCAGTGTTGCTTGAGCACCGAAGAAGGGTGGCCCAGCCTTTGGGGTGCAGCTGTAAAGATGTGATGCAGTTTCCACGATCTCTCTCACCAGGAACTTCAGGGGTTAAGACTTCAAGACTATTTCGTGGTGAAACTCCTGAGATACAAAAAAATTAAAGATTTTGGATTTTTGTTACACAAGGACTAAGGCAGAATCAGGACTTCTGGCAACTACCTTCTTGCCTTCATCCCTTACTTTATTCCTTATACTATACCACATGTAAAACCATCTTAGCTCCCTTAATCCTAATATATGTGAATTTTACAGCAGGAATAACCAGTGATTGAAGGCATGAAAGATGAGTGGGGTCTTTTTTCATTGGACCTGTATCTCAAAAGGTTCTTTATTTAATAACTGAAGTCATGTGTATGGAAGGAATCTAGAAGATTGAGGTCACAATTCTCAACTCAGAGAACTTACTGGTCTATAGGCCAAAGAATAAAATACTTAGAATCCAGGACTGCCTTTTAGAAAAAGATCAGGACTTATGGTCCTTAAGGACAGTACAGATGCTCCTTTATACTGGGATTAATAAACTCATCCAAAGCTGAAAATATTTAGGTTGTAATGCATTCAATACACCCAACCCACTGAATACCACAACTCTGTGACAGCTTGCAGTACAGTATTAGCTGTTTATTCTCACAACGGTGTGGCTAACTGGAAGATACCCTGTTACTTTCCAGAACCATGAGAAAAAGTAATACATATTGCAAGCCAGGGATCAAAGTTCAAAATGTGAAGTTTGGTTTCTGTTGAATGCATGCTACTTTATACCACTGTGAAACTGGAAAAACTGTAAGTTGAACAACTCCAAGTCTCTACCCATACTATAAATAGATAAAAAAACAAGGGTGAGAGACATCTTTCTGGTGACTCTACTATAAACCACATCATTTCCTTCAGCCTAGTTCCTACTATGCCGCTGTTGCTGATCAAAATATATGAGAAACCATTTTCATGATGTCATGAGAAAGCAGCCTAGAAAAAACTTTGTTGTTGCTGCTGCTGATGTTTATTAGACAGGGTCTCATGTAGCCCAGGCTGGTTTAGAAGTCTCTGTAGATGAGGATGATCTTGAACTCTTGATATTCTTGCCTCTCCCAAGTGCTGGATAATAGGTTGTGCCACCAGGCCTAGTTCTGCATACATACTGATTTAATTTTCATGGCATCCTTGTTCGGAATCTACATTTCTTAAATACAGTTCCCAAGTACTTCATCTTCAAACTAGACCAAATCAAGGTTGGGCTGGGACAATAAAACCAATGCTTCCAAGAGGTTAAAGCACAAGATGGTTGGTCTTTTCAAACAATGGCTAAAAAGCAACATAGGGCCTCATTTTTCTTGGATTTTTTTATGGATTAAAACTAAACCAAAGAAAGCTATTTGATAGAAATCTATTGCTGTAAGGTTGTAAAGCCAGCTTTTAACCTACCTTCTCGTTGAGAGGCTCGTGACATGTGTTTCTCAGATGAGTTAGAATCACTGTGATGACAAGGTGAACCAGAAACTCTAGAACCAGAAGAACTTGATGAAGTGGTCAAATCTTGAAAAGAAAACCAAACAATAAGCCTAGAATAACTCTTACAGTATCTTTTAATTTTTTAATTATCTACTTGAACTTTTAATACAACTAAAATGTGCCAACAAAGTCTCATGTAAACTGGACTAGAACTAAGAAAAAGGCAGACAGTTCTTGGTTCTATTTCAGGTCTACTTAAGACCTTTTTAAAACCTTTCATAGTAAAGACTTATGTGAAATAAGATAAAAAGCCAAATAAGCATGCAAACATCTTTGCTTCTCTAACATTCCTAAAATAGAAGAAAAAAAGTTAAATCTGTGGGACAGTGAATATCTGAATACCTGTGTGTTATGTTACTTCACATGGCTATGCCTCACCCTGCATTTCTGGCAGCTGCACATTTCTGGAGAGTCCTTGACAGACTGATTTCCTGTGACATTTGCAACTAGAATCACCCGTAGAAAAATGAACAGCTTTTTGGTTTTTCAGTCAAAAATGGACAACTACAGGGGTGTTATTCACACACTTTCAGTCCTAACACTTCATTTCCAGATGCAGATGCAATATGACGCCTATCGGATAATACTGATATAATATAGCATTTAAACTTTTATGAGCCCCAGCTTCATTTAAGTTTACTGAAATCAGCAGTGGAAAAAGAACAAGGCTTGGCAAAAGGATGCTCCAAGATGGATCAGCTTGTGAGTGGACATGGAAGTGTAGGATAGATTACAGACCTAGAGCTCTTGGAGTGATTGTAACTTAACATCCTAAAACAGGCACCATGGGCCACCATTAAGTTCAAGGCAGGGATGGTGATTCTCTGGCTAGGAAATACAGAAAGAACTCTTAGAGCTAAGAGTCTTTCTAGAGGCACAGGTTAATGTTATTGTTGGTACACACAGATCATCACCCATCCTTGGAAAGCCATGAATAAGCTTCCTAAAGAACAGCTTTGATTTTCTGTCCTTTTCCCTGCTCACACACTTAGAACAAAACCTCTGTGGCTCAGATTCTTCAGAAAATCTTTTAATCAGAAAATCTTACCAGAACTTGAAGTAGTTCTTCTTGCTCTCAAAATGGGATAGCTGCCTACTTCTAAAGACTTAGTTAAGTCCAGATCATGCAAAATCAAAAGATATCCAGAGGATGTTGAGATCAACATTTTAGAACAATCTGGTGTTAATCTCATTCGCATAAGAAAACGCGTATGAAAGAATTTCTTATGTGGACACCCATCTTCTGTGCACCTAAGAAGAAATCAGACCAACAAACCTAGTGTTACCACAGATAGGATGATTTGTAGTTCCAGTCAAATTGCTTTACTCTTAAAGCAGAACTGAGAGCCAATGAAAACCTTCCACACATACTTTATGCTGTCTTACTTTTACTACCTCACCTTAGTCTCCAACCCTTCTTTTGAGATCATTTTCTGAGTATACCGTCACAATTTTTAAGTAAAACTTTACTGAAGTAAACTCTCACTCATGCCTTTGACTCTTAAACAAAGGTTTCACTGAGTATACAGCAGAGGGACAGTGGCTCCTCGACTGAATGTGAGGAGACTATTTCAGTGCTGCTATTCGCCAGTCTGCTATCAGACTGCTACTTAGGATATTTTTTCTCCACTTCCTTCGGCTGATCTTTTTGTCTTTAGAATCCTGCAATTTTACTTTGAGGCATAAGAATTTAGATTTTTATTTATCTTTATGGAGATTCATAAGAGTTTCTAAATCTTTGTTATTCAAATATTCTGAATTTTAATCATTATCAATATTGCTTCTCACCCATTTCCTCTATTCTTTTTGGTTATTGTAAAAATCATGAACCACATAATAATCACAGAAAAGCATATAAACTAAACATTTTTTTAATTAAGAAAAAATGATGTGTGGTGGGTACACATGTGGAGGACAATCTGCAGGAGTTGATTCTCTCTTTTTACCATGTGGGCCTCAAGGATTAGATGTAGGCTGCAGGCATATTGGCAGGTATCTTCACCCATTGAGCCACCTTTCCAGCCCATAAAACACATTGAGGATTTTAAAATGAAGAGCTCTGACTCATTACCCAAAGGATGAATAAAAAGTACTAGCCCATTAAAAGGCCTCTCTTTCAACTCTATCTTACTTTTGCTTCAAGCACTCAAGTCTTATATATGAGAATATGGGGAACTAGTTACTATATTTTGTTTTTGTGACACGGTTTCTCCTGGAACTAGCTCTTATAGACCAGGCTGGCCTCGAACTCAGAGATCTGCCTGTGTCCGCCTCCAGAGTGCTGAGATTAATGGCATGCGCCACCACCGCCCAGCACTAGTTATTTATGTTTTATTCTCCCTATGTCTCTCTGTCCTACAAAAAAAACCCTTCCTATTTATGTTTTCTCTACTAGAAGATTTTCTCAATCATCTGATTATCATTAGACAGTTTAAGAGCAAGGGATTCAAGTCACTGGGAACTCTGAATACAGGGTCAGGTGAAGTGATTTCTGAGGAAGCTCTCAGTGCTTAGGTCTTTGGGGTTGACAACGGAAAGAAATCCACTCAGTCACCTTGGCTTCAGCAAAGCATTGAAGCCCCAACTGTTTCTGGCATCCTTCAATATGGCAATATTTTCTATATTGCCCTCCTTACCAAAACAGAAACTTCAAGTAAGATGATGCACTGCCCATTAGAAGGGGTGGAAAATAGACCTTTAAGTTCTTAAATATTTCTGGGTAGGTAAACTCAGTAAAGTCTTAAACTTTTCCCCCTGAAACTCAAGATTTAGCTTTCTTTTAAAAAATTACTTTTATTTGTGTGTGTGTGTGTGTGTGTGNNNGAGAGATCTGTGTGCAGGTGCCTGGGAGGCCAGAAGATGGTGTTCGATCCCCTAAAGCTGTAGTTACTGGCAGCTGTGATCCACCTGATACGGTGCTAAGAAAACGCAGGTCTTCTGGAAGAGCAGTAAGTACTCTTAAACTCAGACCATCTCTCCAGCCCGAGGATTTAGCTTTCTTAAACTTCTTGAGTGAAACTGCCTAAATTCAGCTGCTAAAACTGGTGCAGAGGGGAGAGATTGGTCAGCAGATACAAAATTTCAGTTAGGGAGAAGAAATTCAAGAGGTATAGAATATATAACATAGTAACCATAGTTAATAACAGTGTCTAATACTTGAAAATCCCTGAGAGATGCAATATGCTTTTAATCCTAGCACTTGAGAGGCAGAAGCAGGCATAGCTCTGTGAGTTCAAGGCCAGCCTGGTCTACATAGTGAATTCCAGAGCCACTTGGGCTATATGGAGAGACTAACAAAACAAAGATATCCATATTTTAAGGGGCTGAAGAACATATTGTGTATGTACCATATTTTAAAAATCTACACATCTGTTGGGTGCTGTACACTATTCCAATCGAGCCAGGCAGTGGTGGCACATGCCTTTAATCCCAGGACTCAGGAGGCAGAGGCAGGTGGATCTCTGTGAGTTCGAGGCCAGCCTGGTCTTCAAGAGCTAGTTCTAGGACAAGCTTCAAAGCTACAGAGAAACCCTGACTCGAAAAACCAAAAACAAAAACAAGCTGGAAAACTGTAATTCCAGTAATGAGAATTCTAATAATGAGGTTTTCAGTAATGAATTCCAGTTTCCCACATTCTTGCCATTGTTATTAATAATACTGAGTCTTTCAAACACAAACATGTAGTATCTCTCCATTCATTTACAACTTTTTCTTTCAGCAATGATTTAGTTTTTACTGCACAAGCATCTATATGGCACACAAATGAACACACACACATTCATTTATTTATTGTTACAGATCAAACCCAAGGCTCTCTTGCTGAGCTATACTCCCAAGCATAAATCTTATGCTTTTGTTAAATTTTTTCCTAAATTATCTTAGTTGTTCTGATGCCATTGTGAAATGGAAATATTTTTATTTTTGGATTGTTTTTCTACTCGTATATAAGAATAATTGGGTTTTGTGTATTAATCTTATATATCTGCTTATAAGTTGAGATACAGTTGTGTTTTGTATATTAATTAATCTTGTGTATCTAGTCATATGTAAAATATTGGGTTTTGTATATTAATCTTGTATATTTGCTCATTGGCTGAGATACAATTGGGCTTTGTATATTAATTAATCTTGTATATTTCCTCATATAAAAATGCAATTGAGTTTTGTGTATTAATCTTATATCTTGTAGACTTGATGAACTTAGCTCTAGGGATTTTGTGGACCCATCAGATTTTCTACATAGTGTGCAGATCCTTTGCAACTAACTGAAGACTGATTTATTTCTCTGTAGTCTGGACTTTTCCTGTCTGACTGAGCCTCCACAATCATGCTGTTCCTTCAGAACAGTTTGGACAAAGTGGTGTTAGCTCTGTCCTCAATCTTATGGGGCTTTGAAGTTTTTCAACATTAAGTATTTATGACTTAAACCTCAAGTTTTCATGGGTGTTATCATTTTGAGGAAGTTCTTTTTATTCTTACTTGTATCACAAAAAGTTGTTAGTCTTGTTTAAAAAGTGCTTTTCTGATGCATTAGGATGATTATAAGAAGTTTGAACTTTATTAATATGATATACTATATTAGTTGATTCTTTAGACATTAAACCAATTTGTATTCCTAAAATAAATTCTATTTGATTGTAGTACATAATCCTTTATAGATGTTGCTCAATTTGACTTTCCTTGTAAGTGAGCCTTTCTGACAGTTCCAAGCATGTCTAGAATGCATCCTGAGTACTTTCACCGCATCCTATCTCCTTCCCAGCCCTGACACTGACTGAGAGGTTATCAGTCAGTAGTTGTTTATCTTATTTTGCTGATAGGATAGTACTAGACTGTGATAGCTATTCTAAAAGGTTTTTTATGTTTTTATTTCATTTTGAGAGCTTCATATATTTTTTATCATATTTTTCCCTCCCCAATTCCTCAAAGGTTTGGGTTGGGAAATGCTATATTTTTTGGCTAGTAAAATTCATTAGTAAACTCATTTGGGCCTGGTCTTTTAATTATGGGAAGATTTTAAAATCATCACTTCAATTGTTTTTTGTTTCTTCTCTATTTTTCATTTCTTTCTTTCTTTCTGATGTTGTTGTTCTTTTTCTAAACAATGTTTCTCTGTGTAGCCCTGACTGTCCTGAAACTTGCTTGATGTGGGATTCCCCTCTGTATGCTGTGAATATCATTGGTTAATAAAGGAACTGCTTTGGGCCTATAACAGAGCTATAGGGAGGGGAACAGAGGTAGGCAGGAAAAACTAAAGGAAATGCTGGGAGAACGAGAGAGGAGTCAGAGAGAAGCCAGTAGTCCCGCCAGTAAGCCACAGCCACATGGCAATACACAGATTAATAGAAATGGGTTAATA
>LOJH01017029.1:8585-22500 GCA_001685095.1 Ellobius talpinus
AGAGAGAGAGAGAGAGAGAGAGAGAGAGAGAGAGAGAGAAAGAAAGAAAGAAGACAAGCGAAAAGAAATGTAACTTGCAGATGCAATATCATTGGATGCCCAGCATGTTCATGCCTATGGTTTTAGACTCAATTGATGAATTGAGTCAGAATTCGCTTTTCCACACATCAGTCACCTAAAACATTTCTTTATGAAGAGGTTTGGTAAACAAGCAAAGAAAAGCAGTAAAAGTATCCTAACGAAGCACACCTAAGTCAGTTCCAACAAGTTTATTCCCACCTCTCCACTCTCCATTGAAAGAAACAACGAGGGGAGTGTGCACAAGCAGAAAGCAATGTGTGTAAATGGCAAAAGGCAATATAACAACCAAACAAAGTAGCAGGAAAATTGAGAGATGCTAATGAGAACGGTGAGCTTTGGGCTGGCAAGACAGTTCAGAGGGTAAAGGCATATGCAAACCTGACTACCTGAGTTTGGCTCCCAGAACCCAGAAAGACAGACCAGACTCCATAGAGTTGTCCTCTGCCCTCCACACAGCATGACACACATGTACTAATATGTTATGTACGCATATGGTAATAATAGATAATATGTTTTAAATGAACGATGAGCCTGGGGTAAAAAGAACCCCATACATTTCCATAAGTTTTAGGTTTCTTTGACACTGTTGTGACATAAAAGTCTGTCCTTTCATTGTTGTGTTTGTCATGATGCCACTGAGACTAACTTTTGATGAATCACTCACTAGATTTTCTCTAAAAGGTAGAAAATGTTTACTTTTAGTGGAATCAAGTGTTAGAGAGAGGTGTGCATGAAGAGCAGTTACCTATGATTCTTCATGTTTATATTTTGCCATTCTCTTTAGTCTACTTTGTGGGTATAGTAGAAAAGTTTCTAATACTGTCAGGAAATGCCTGAGTAAGTAAACTTAATAAGAGAAGCGGTTGGCTTGTTGACTCACCATTGTGGAAGTTTCAGTCCCTCACCAGTTGACTCCATTGTTTTGGGCTTGCGGCAAACAACTGGGCCTGTGCCTCAGATGCCAAAACAGAGAGGAAGAGACCCGAGTCTGCCAGTCGGTTTCAAGGGTGCATCCCGTGACAGGATACTTCCCACAAGGCCAGTTCTTGGTTTCCAGTACCTCCCCATAGTATCTGGGGATTAAGCCTTTAGCACATAGGCTTTCTGGGGGACACTTCAGATCCAAACTATAGCAGTGAGAGCAGCTATCTGAGAACTCTCTGTCAAGTTATCATGTCCTCCTTGGCCCAGCCTCAAGGTCATAAGCCGGGGACCAGTTTCTCTACAGTCTGCCTACAGAGTACACTGACCAATGCATCAAACACTCCCCACCCACCCCCACCCCACACCCTTTCTCACCACTCTGGTACTCCAAAGTCTTCCTTACATGATCCGCCTGACTTAACTTCAGCCTGAGGAAGAGGAACTGGGGAGACAGACACAGACGTTTATGTAATATATGTCCAGATAATTTTCTTACAAAACATGTGTCTTGGTGCCCTGTCTCATGTCTTGTTTTGCTCTCTGGCAGCTATTGCTTGTGTTGCCTCAGTCCAAACTTCCAATTTAGCACTTGCTCACCCTGAAGAACTCCACATGGGATAGTATTAAGGGAGAGGTGGGGGTAGGTCTTCAGTGGGATGACTACTGAGCATGCTAAGTTCCCCGTCCAGCATGAGGACACCTTTAACAGGTCTTATTTGGAAATATTTGGGGGTTTTGATGAGATGTTTCCAATTTAAATCCAGATGTTAGAGATCCTGGATGAAGCCAAGAACTGGAAAAATAAATTACAGTACAGCGAAAGAACCCTGGTTTTGATGTCTCTATTTAGACGCAATCTGACAGTTCATGGAATTGAATATCGGAATTCTGGATCTAGGTCTAGATGTAGACACTGAAATCTGCTGTAGCTGGAAGAAGCTATTTATCCCGCTGAACTCATTTTCTCCACGAGCAAAAAGAGGTTTATATATTGTATTCTGAGAAACCAATAAGGTAAGTAGCTACTTCTATTGTGGGAAAGCTCATATTTTGTTTGGCATACAAACAACAGGGGGAAAAATGCAGTTTCTACCAAGGAGCTGTGTAGGTTTTATAACATGTCCAAATGTTATTTGATACCTCATTTGAAAATGGGATCTATAAAGCTAGGCATGGTGACTCACCCTGGTCACCCTAGCACTCAGGAGGCAGACACAGGTGGATCAGAAGAAGGTCAAGGCCAGCCTTACATATTTCAAGTCTTCAATGTAAACCTGAACTACATTTGACCCTGTCTCAAAAGATTTTTGTTTTGTTTTGTTGATAGCATGTGGAAATGTGAGGCAGGAAAAATCTCATGTTTAAGGTCAGCCTCGAAAATGCAGTAAAGCTGTGTATCTAATAGACAAATAGGCAAGTGAAGTCTAGGCTGGGGATGCAACAGTAATAGCATTCTTTTGGAGTTCAATTCTACTTTAGGTTTTCCTTGGTAAGTTTCCTGTCTTTTTAAGCTCTTTATTAAACCATCAGGTATTTTAGACAGGTAAAGAATCACAGCTTCATAGATTTAAACAAATGCAGGATAAGCAAAAGCGACACACCTTAAAATAATCTTCCCCAACAACCCAGGTCTCCACTTAGTGGTGACCCCCTGAGGCCCAAGCAGACTTCTCTCAGAAGTCTGCAGTAAATACATGCAGGAGAAATAATCATGTTCATTTGGCTCTACAACTGAGGCATAAAGGACAAGGGCTTCTGTCTTGAGCTCCCAGACCACCCCTTTGAAGAAGCCAGCTGCCATGTCGTGAGGGCGCAGAAAACAGGCCTAGGAAGAGGCCTACACTGTGAGGCGCGGAGGCTGCCTGCCCTTAGCCAGCTCAGAACTGAAGCTATCTGCTAGCACCATCCAGGAGTAAGCTATCCTTGAAGCAGATTCTCTGGGGCTGGTCAGACATGAAGATCACTAGCCCTGATGTTTCCAGTATGTCTGCCACCTCGTAAGAGACACCAGGCTGCAAATCCCAGCTTAACTATTCACCCACACCTGGCCCATAGCCATGGTAACTCAACAGCCGCCTGCTGTGTGGATCCAGTAAATTATAGTACACATTCTTATTTAAGATAATATAGAATTGGGTTGTTCCTTCTTCTTTTATAATAATCACTAATACTCGTGAATCAGTGTGTGTGTGTGTGTGTGTAAAAACCTCACATCTGAATAGGAAGAATGGTGTTTCCTGATTTTTCACCATTGAAATCCTACTTAAAAAAATAAATAAATACAATGAAAACTCCCAAATCCAAATCCCACCTTTTGAATCCACAGCTCACTGAAGTTACCCCACAGACAAACACAAGTGCTAGCTCTTTTAAATGCATGGGATAAGCACAGATTCTTATGACCCCACACTGACTGCCACTAATAAGCTTAACAATGCATCCAGGGTTACTCCTGGGTGCTTCTGGCATGAGCTCCCTTTTTATAAGTTCATCAATTTACTTTTTATTTGTTTAGGAACTTAGGTTTTAAAAGGAAAGCAGCTGCGTGTTTATTGTGATGATAAAACTTACCTTTCATGAGAGTGGGATAAAAGAAATTGCACATGGGATATTAAATAATACTCATGCAACAGAGGCTGCAATGGCTCCACACATTTGCCGAGAGTTCAAAGCTACCTGAGTGAATTGCGTTTAAGGCCCGCAATAGTCTTGGAGAGTGGCAGTGGGCGGGATGTTTTCCTATTTTAAATAGGTGATGGCAAACAGACAAACAGAAAAAAGGAAAAAACAAACAAACAAAAAACCAACCTCTTAATGTGAGAAACTTCTAGAACGCAGGCCCTCTCTGGGTCTGCAAAGAGAATACTCCATTTGCATGCCCAGTCTCCCACTTCCCTTCCCTGCAAGGGCACAGAGGGAAGGCAAGGTGGGGTGAAAGTCTCACCAGCTGGAGTTAGATAGGTGTCGAGGAGAAGGAAGCATGTGCGCCACTCTGGGGTGTGAAGGAGCAGGGAGAGGTATGAGTGTTTGTGTATACATGAGCATGCGTGTGTATGTGGGTGTGCATGTGCATGGTGCGTGTCTGCGTGCGTGCGTGTGCGCATGTACTCACACATGTGGAATCCAGAGGTTGACTTCAGGTTTCTTCCTGAGTCACTCTCCACCTTTCAAAAAATATTCTATCAATTCTTTGGGAGTTTCACGCAATGCCTTTGTTTCTCGGGACAGGCTGTCTCTCTCACAGCCCCGGAAGCTCACGGACTGGGATACAATAGCTCCCCAAGCCCCAGCACTGGGGTTACAGGTGCACACCACTCTGTCATTTTCCTGTGGTCCTGGGAATCCCGACTCAGGCCCTCAGACTCACTGACTGAGCCATTGCTCCAGCGCAGGAAGGAAAGAATGTATTTAAGACTCCACTGGAGGGGTGGGAAGTGGGGAGAAGCCACGTTCTTTATTTTGGCTTTTGTACCGTCCTTTTCCAACACATCATTCTTAGACCCCGGAGTCCAGGTTCAGATAGGAAAAATGGTCTCCAAAGAGTCTAGATCTCCTAATTAAATCAGTTCCTTCAGTTTAACAGATTTCACCCATGTTCCTTCATTCATACCAGCATGTAGCAACAAAACATGCAGTTGACTTGGAGCCTGGGGAAAGCTCTTGGCTGTAAAGTGTGAAAACTGCCATTCTCATACTTCAGCCAACGAGTTCAAGACCTGACTTCAGTCTCCTCTGGGTCAGACTGCTGCAGGTTTGAGACAAGCAGCCTGGTGGTGTCTTTAATGACTCAGACACAAAGCCAACATTGTTCTGAGTTAGCCCCGTGAATGGAGAGGGAAGGCTCAGGACGAGAACAAAACCCGCCTCTAATTGTACTTTTTTTTACCTAGGGTTGAGCCAAAGGCTTTTATTTTTCTTTCCTCCATGGCTATTCCTTTGTTTTAGGACTATGGCTTTTTCCATATGGATCTAGACAGCCTGTGCCAGGAAGCCTTTGTACCTCTTGAGGAGAGAAGGACATTCAGGCAAGACCCCAACATTAGGAGCAAAGAACTGGGAGCAGGGCTCTTGGTGCTCCACGCTGTGCTGCACTGTGGGTGTGCTGTGTGCTGTCTTTTCATACAAAGTAAAACACACCTTGGGGAATTCATTAACCTTAGGAGACTTTGTTCTCAGCTGTTCACATTGTTAGAGTTGTTCCTGATGCCTTAGAATACTGAATAATGCCGAAATAAAAAGTAGAAAGTAGGACTCTCTCTTTTCTCGCTCTCTCTCCCCGACCCACAGTGTGGAGTGTGTGTATGTGTGTGTGTGTGTGTGGGTGTGTGCAGCCGAGGCTAGCCTCAAACTCACGATGCTGTTATCAAAGTTGTTAGTGTCAGAGCCCGACCTGGCAGCCCTAACAAGCTATGCTGGACCATCTCCTCAGGCCAATGAAACAGACAAGTAATAGCAAAGAAACAGAGAAAGATTTGAATAATACAGCTACATTGGGGAGAAGAACAAATAAAGAGGTCTAATGATACCAACCCCGACCACCAATTCCATCTTCAGGGTCCTGACATGAGGATAAGGTTTAAATAAAGGGCAAAAGCTCAACACTCCTGGTCAAGAGATGGTTCTGCCCATCACTGGCCCATCATCGTCTCAGCTCCAGTCTCTCCTGCAAAGAGGTCTGACAAGTTGATAGTCAAAGGGAAGGGCAACATAACTCTTTAGAATGCCTTCATTTCAAGCCATTTCATTTTAATCCCAGCACTTGGGAGGCAGAGGAAGGTGGAGCTCCGTGAGTTCGAGGCCAGCCTGGTCTACAAGAGCTAGTTCCAGGACAGCTGGGACTGTTACACAAAGAAACCCTGTCTCAAAAATACCAAGAAAAGAAAGAAAGAAAGGAAGGAAGGAAGGAAGGAAGGAAGGAAGGAAGAAAGAAAACCTTCATTTCATTGGGAGGGTTACAGTTCCACATTCCACATACTGGGACGATACCAGGCAGGCATTTCTCTTGTCAAGCTGCCCAAATACCACTAGATTCCTCCCTGTGTCTTAGCATCCTAGGATGCCACTCCCCCCTGGTTTTCTTCATTAGAGGCCTTTGTTCAGACTCCTTTTCTGACTCTCTGCACTCAAGTTCTATACCCAGGACTTGGTTGAGAGTGACCATCTATGGCTGTGCTCTGCTCTCTGCCTTGAGGGTGTCATTCAACCCCACCTGTATTTGATGATGCTTTTTCTTTGAGCTTGATACTTGCCTATCCAGCTGCCTCTTAAGAGGACAGGTACTTGGCTACCCAGGAGATAGCCCAAATGATATATCTAAAAGGTACCCTTGATTTGGTCCCCAAATCTACTCCTCCACCACTATTGCCTTTCTAAGGAAATGATGCCTTTGCCACCTCAGTTGCTCAACTAAATATTGGAAGTCAAATGAATTAATCCCTTCTATTCCCTATTCACTTCTAGCACTTTCCATCTCAGCCTCCAATATGATCCTACAGGTCACCTTCATATCATTTGGTCTGATTGCCTGGGATAGCCTCCTCTGAGTGTCTCTGGGTATTATATGATTGTACCAGGCTTTTTATTTTGGGCCACCAACCAGCTCCCAAATCATGACACAGAGAATTATGATTAGTTTTAAATGGAGCTTAGGTACATTTCTGGCTAGCTCTTTTAACTTAAATTAACTTATTTCTCTTTATCTATCTTTTGCTTCACGGCTTTTTTTTACCTTCTTTCTGTATACCTTTACTTTCACTCCTTGTGTCTACTGGCTGGCATCTGCCTGGCTTCTTGCCTGGGCATCTTCCTCATTTTCTCCCCCTCCTTTTTCTCTCACTCCTCTGCCTAGATTTCTCCTCCTATTTATTCTCTCTCCCGACCAGAACCACCTACCTTTTCTCTGCCCAGCTATTGGCCATTCAGCTTTTAATTAGACCAACCAGGTGTGCCTTAGGCAGACAAAGTGAAACAAATGCAACCCATCTATTCATGATTAAACACACATCCTCACATCATTAAACAAATGCAGCATGAACAAATGTGACACACCTTTACATGGTTAAAAAATATTTCACAACATATGACACTGTTATCTTAGTAGTCAGAGTTATCAATTAACTACATGTTATTAAATTATAGTCCTTTATCATTATCTCCTGCTTTATTTTGGATTAAAAACCCAATTCCCTACCACATCCACAAGCTCCTAAACAATCTACCTTCCACTTGGCTTCCAATTTCATTTCCACTTTGTGACTCTTCCCACTTGCCACTTCTGCCTCTATGTCTTCTTGTGAGGGCAGGGAAGCCATAACACCTCATGTTCCACACAGAACAATGGAACCAGCTCTGGCCTAGAAAATGCAGGCCATGGCCCTACTGAGAGACCACCACAGGACTCAGTGGAGAGACTGTGAAAGGGATACAGATCCAGCCCACAGATCTGTGCTCAGGTGCGCACCAATAAGTGAGGTATCAGGAGATACTATAACAGCCATGAAGAGGCCAGGATCCTGGGGTGGGTCCAGGCTGCTACCAATGGCCCAAAGGCCACAAGGCCACAAGGCCATGGTGATCTTACAAGCATCAGTGGAAATGTGACCTCATTACTCAATGACAAGCCTTTAGGACATATCACTTTTTGCACCAGTGAGTGGGATATAGCCTCTGTCCTCTGTCATTATCCAGACTAATGAGAGACAGACAGACAGAAAATTGCCACCCAGTTTGATAAGTGTTGCCAGAAGAATGTATGTGGGAAGAAGCGTGGCTCAAGACCATGAGGGAGCAGTATTGTCTAGGTGATGACACAAAGCAGTCACAGGATCATGCCTCTGTAACTGGTCATGGTCTCTATTGCTGTAAAGAGACACTGTGGCCAAGGCAACTCATAAAAGAAAGCATTTGATTGGGGTCTTGCTTATAGTTTAGAGGGTTAGTACACTATCATTGCGGCAGGGAACATGGGGGCACACATGGCACAGGAGAAATAGCTGAGTGTTCTACATCCTGATAAACAGGCAGCAGGCAGAGAGAAACATGGGGCCTGGATTGGGCTTTTGAAACTCAAAGCCCACCCCCAGTGACATACTGCCTCCAACCAAACCATACCTGCTCCCACAAGGCCACACCTCCTCCACCCTTCTCATCCTTCTCAAACCCAGTGCCATTCTTAGGGCAATGAAGGGGTCCGTCCTTACAGGATAATTCATGCTCTGAATTTCAAAGTGCCACAGAAACTGTACATTTGCAAAGAGCAGAAAGAACTGAAACCCCAGTCATTTACTATTTATTTACACACATGTTTTCAGCGTCATGGCAACATTTTAGCACTGCTATCTTTTTTAAAAACACATTTCTGCATTGGGATCCCTGATAAATGGAGCAATGGAAGTGTCTTTATGATTATAGCATACATGCCATCATTTGAGTGTGGCAGGGAGGTATGCCCAAATCAACTAGGTACAGGAGATGCCATTAAGCACTGAGTTTCTATTTTCTCCCTGTGGTCCAAGAGATGTATTTGATTCCTACACCTTTCCCTTCTTTTGAACAACTTAGGAAAGCACTCCTCAGTTTTGGGGAGATAGACGTGAACATTTGCCTAACTAATGCCTGTCCCCTCTGCCTATCCCAAAGCCCTTCATGGGGCAAACTTTCCAACACGCAAGCAGTCACCCCTGCACAGCAAGTGCTTGCTAATGGTAAGGAGTGCAATTGGATTAGTTCTCTGGAGGCAGGAATCAATAGCCCAGAGTATGTGGAGACGATTAGACATTGCTAATTAGAGCTCTCAGACATTAATCAAGCACCATGTATGGAGCTAATCAACCAACGTAGGAAGCAGAGAAAGTCAATAACGTCCCAAGTCTCTCCTTGAATTTTCCAACCTGGTTCACCTTGAAATCCAGCCTAAAGATAACAATCCCTGAAATGTGTCTGCTTGTAGCAGGCTGGGAGACTATGCATTTCCTTGGCTCCTGAGCCTTCTAAAACAAGAGACAGAAGTGATGTCATCAGGCCCCTTCTTAAATCAGCAGAGGCTCCAGCCTTGTTACTTTTCATTGGTGGGGCAGCAGGGCTATGGGTCAGTTGCCGGCTGGTTCCAAAGAGACTGACCAATGTTCCTAAGGCAGGAACTATAAACAAAAACAAATGCTCGCTGGCTAATGTATCACTCGTAAGTAGCCCAGCACATAATTTAAACAATTGCTCCTGTGCAGTGAAGTAATAAATGTTGGACTTGTGTTTACTAACATGAGTGGAGAGTGAATCCTGTACTTTTTGAACTCTAGGAGATATTCTACTAGATCACTCTGCCCACCTGGGTTTAGAGCGCTTCAGTAACCGCAATTCTAAAGGATGACATTAAGTCCTTTATTAATATGACAAAATGTATGGGCTAAACTGGCCTTTGATAGATTGTATTTATAATACTGAGCAAATGCAGACAGTCGAAAATGAGTAGCATATAGCAAAACTATTTCTATGCACTTACATACTCAATTGATTGATGGCTCCCTAATATCTCTGAGTGTTACCCTGCATGGAGTTACTTCTTGCCCAACATGTCCTTGATATCTCATCAGAATCTCCTTTTAAAAGACATTTTTGTTGAAAAATCACATTGTGTGTGTGTGTGTGTGCGCACGCGCACGCCAGCATTACAATTTTTGTTTCTTGTTGGGTGGTAGTGGTGCATGCCTTTAATCCCAGCATTCAGGAGCAGGAGGCAGAGGCAGAGCCAGGCAGATCTCTGTGAATTTGAGGACAGCCTGTTCTACAGAGCTAGTTCCAGGACAGCCAGAGTGACACAAAGAAACCCTGTCTCAAAAAAGTCAAAAATAAATAAATGAATTTGTTTTACAGAAATAAAGTCAGCTTGAAATGAACTCAGATCCCCAAAGATTCATAGGAAAATTAAAGTTTGCATACTTTAGAATTTTCATGCTGTATGAATGACCAGTAAGAACTGCACGCTGTAAGGACTGACCAGCTTTTACGTTCTTAGAAAGCATGTTCTTCTGACCCCTCTCAGCATCATCAGCTTTAGACTTAAGCAGGAAGAGGGAAATAGAATTCCAGGATTTAATTATGTGATACAGAGCAATGCTGGAGGAAGGGAAAACACAATATAGGAAAATTAAGATTGAAATCAAATCTTGCCTGGAACCCCAGGTCACAACATATTGATGGTGGGGCCTGGACAAATATAAAATGTCCCCGATCCTCTGAGATGAAGACAGGAGTGCCTAAGGTCATCATGTGATATAAGACAATACACATGAGCACTTGGGGTACCCTGTATATTTGGAGTTAGAAGACAGCAGATGCTTGGTCAAGTCCCCTTGGCTTCTCCCATTGGAGAGAATGTTGGATATTAACTATTACATTCTAGAAAGCAATAATTGTATTTTCTACATATTTGTATCCTTAGTGCCTGGCACTGTAGTGGTACATAGCTGACTTAAGAAATTATTATTGAGACGAAATGAATTGACTAACAGACATGAAAAAAATTAATGAGGGAAACACAAGAATATTTTTTTCTCTCTTGCCCACAAGTCAATACTGAACAAGATCTCCAGGGATGTAATATCTGGAAATTAGAGAAAATAGTTCAGAAGAGTCAAGATAGCTCCTTCCAGTAATTTCCACCATTGAAAAGACTGGCTATAGAAGGAAATTATGTTTATTTTATTTTTAATTAAAATATAATTAATTCATTTCCCCCTTCCTTTTTCTCTCTCTAACTCTTCCCATGTGGCCTCCCTTCAACGCCTCCTATCCTCACCTCTTACTCACAAATCCATGGCCTCTTTTTCCTTGATTATTTTTGTTACATATTGTCTTAGCTAGGTTTCTATTGTTGTGATAAAGACCATGACCTAAACAACTTAAGGAGGAAAGGGTGAATTTCACCTTCCAGACCTTTATGAAGGGAAGTCAGGATAGGAACTCAGGGAAGGGAGCTGGAGGCAGAAACTGAAGAAGGGATGATGGAGGAATAAGCTTCCTGGCTTGCTCCCCCGATCTTGCTCAGTCTGCTTCCTTGTACAACCTGCCCAGGCACCACCCGCAGTATGCCTACCCTTCCACACCAATCCCCGGTCAAGAAGATGCCTTATGCACTTGCTCACAGGCCATCTGACAGAGACATTTTCTCAACTGAGGCTCCTCTTCCCAAAAAATGCTGGCTTGTGTCAGTATGACAAAACAGAGGAGGGGGGAATACAACCTGTCAAATCTGTTTAATATCACCTGTACACATGACTCCAGGGCTGACCACTTGATACTGGATGACCAGCTGAGAAGCTCCTCCATATGGAAAACTCTCCCTCCCTCAGCTGTCATTCATCAGCTGTAGTTCTTAGGCATGGGGTGGGGTCCATGAAAATTCCCCCTTCTACATTATTATGCCGATTGGCTCTGGGGTTGTTCAAGTCTTGTTCAGGCAGTCAATTTGTTGCAATATCATGGGTGTTGCTTTCCTGACATTTCTTAGGAGGCACAACCTCATGGAAGACCTCTTGCTAGTTACAGGAGTTGTGTTGTAGATGCATCCACTTGGGTGCCACACTCCATAGTCAGTTATTCTCTGCATTTTGGCCAGTTGTGTTTGCCCGACATGGTTTTTGTGTGCTGATGAGAGGGGAGTTACATTTCTCTGTAGGTATAAGGATAAAGATTCAGAGCGCAATTGAAAACTAGGCTGGTCTAGCAAAGTGGCAGTAGTAGATTCTCTTCTGAGGTCCATTCCCTTACTAGCTGCGGCTAGTTGACTAGTTTTCCAGAACTAGGCATAACTTCCCTACTGTCGAGCAGCTTAAGTCCAATTAGAGAGCGATTGGTTACTGCCTGCCAAGATATGAATATCACTATTGCACTTATAAGGGCATCTTGCTGTGCTGGCCATTTTTGCAGTTCATAAACATCACAGCTGGAGAGAACGATTGATTGCTTTTCCTCTTTGACAAACTGGCAAAGCACCTTCCAGTACTAAGAAGTCTAGTTCTCAAGAAGGGGGCCTTCAGGTCAGGTCCAGCTTGAGACTTCTGAGTCCTATGTTGGAAATGCATGGCATCTTTACCTTTAACCTCTGTGAGACAGCCAAAAGTGGGGGCAACAGCCTATATTGTGTGAAGAGTCTCTTGGACTACCCTTGCCAACAACTGGAAAGGAGGTCTCTCATGCCTGATGCTAGGTTTTTTGTTTGATGATCTATGGCTCTTGGTGAGGGGGGATTATCAGTCCAAGTAGCATAACTTGCTTGGCTTTGGTAAAAAGATAGAAAAATCAACAAATACATAGATGGCTATAGATACATACTTATATAGTGCACATAATTTTAGGTAAATACAAAATAATGCTTCCTGAAGGCTTTTCAAACATTCTCAGTGTTATTTATCTTCTCCTCTTTCTTCTCCTTCTGTATTCCTCCCCAAAGTTAAAGCCCCCTCCCCATTTCCCCCATTTGCCCCTTCATATCACATGTATCCCTTCTCTAAGGTTCTTCTCACCATGGTCCTTTTCGACTCTCCTGGTTTCTGTGGCTGGTCTGCTATAATTTGGGGGATATTCATATGCACAAAATACAAGGCAAAATATGAGGTGATGGCTCATTTGGTAGAGTGCTTGCTTACTGTGAATGCGCTCTGAGCTTGATTCCCAATCCCACATGAACAGGAAGTGGTGACAGACATCTGTGATGGCAACACTCAGAAGTTGAGATTGGAGGATCAGAAATTCACGGTCATCCTCAGCTACAGAGAAAGTCTGAAATGAAAATGGGCTACTTGAGACCTACCAAAAATTTTTCTAAATGTGTATGTGTGTGTGCATGTGTGTATATATATATATGAGAAATAAATATAGAAGATACCAGAGATATTTATTTATTGTATGGACTATATAGATGATTGGTAAAAACGGGTAGAATGCAGAGCCCAGATATTCGAGAAAGAACATGGCTTAATAGACTTTTAAGCATGGAATATTCTTAATACCCTGTATAGTTCTCAAGGTAAGTGTCATAGGAAGATCCACAGATCCCTTCAGCTTGGACCATGAGTGCACACACCAGGACAGAGGAAACACTGCCCACGAAGAGCCTTAGCTGTGCTGTAAAAGGAAGGGCCCACCAGTAAAGGGTCAGTACCAACCATCAGAGGCTGACCAGAGTCCAGTCCTACACTGAAGGCATGGAATGCCATTGAAGGCATCTCTTTCTAATTAAACATCATATCTCCATTTCCTCAAAAAGTCAATGTTCTTTACCACATGATTTTTTAAGTTGACAACTCATGTTTATGTTGCTATGATGATAATGACATGATAGTGACAATAATTAAACTTTGAAAACCTAACAGAAGAGAGAAATTAGTTGCCTTATTCTTTGTTGATGATTTGGTCTCTTATGTTCAACCAAATTTCAATAAGACTCTTTCTGTCAGCAGGTTGAGAAAGTTAGCTCAGAAAAGGGGCCTCTCTCCTGCTTGCTGTGTCCTACATTACTGGTTTCAGTGGAACTGTCTGTCATCTGCACCCCCGTAACCAAAAACAAACAAACAAAAACTTTATCTTCATTTAGTAAATCTTTATTATGAACCTAAGAATATCACACTTGAATAATCACACCTCTTTTGCATGCTTCTGAATTAAGTCTGTCATTTGGAACCAAATTCCCAATCCCAAAATTACTGAGAGTCTCCAGATAAGTCAAGGTCTGGACACAGGGGAACAAAAGTGATTGCCATCCAGCCTCTTCACATGGTATGCATCCAGAAAGAAAGCCCTGGCTCTAGCGGTCATTCAGCCTTTAGTAAATGGATCGGGGTTCTGTGAGTCACTGTGTTCCAGGAAAGAAAGAAAGAAAGAAAGAAAGAAGGAAGGAAGGAAGGAAGGAAGGAAG